>PVKH010014336.1:0-16515 GCA_004027955.1 Chaetophractus vellerosus
CTAGGCACTAGGGATATGGCAGTGGGCACAATAATATCCCTACCTTTTAGGAAGTTTACATTCTGATTGACTCATACACATTCTTTAATTTATAAAAAGTTTGGATAACTGGGGAAACAGATCTCTTAATAAATAGAATGCATTTGGTAGGTACATCCCTTAAAAGCATAGGAATGATAGGGTAAAGCGTAGTGGAGAATGCAAATCTCTTTGGGTAAAAAATTGTCAACTATTGGCTTGGAACTATGATGATCATATTTTCCCAAACATAACTGAGACATGGTCTGGCAGTAGTTTTAATTTTCTTTAATTTTTATTTCTAATCTCTAAAACTGATTCCTATGAAAACTTGTTTCCAGAAGTATAAAAATGAAATTACTTTTAGGAATATATTTAGGACTCACTTCATTTAAAAGATGAAAACCATGTCCAATGCAAAATCCAGCAAAGGTATTAATATAAGGACCTTATTCTGTTTTTCTTGGGATCCCCAATGCTGAGTCAAAAATAGATATTCAATAAACCCTGGTTAGTCGAATGAATGAATGAATGCTCACATACCTATTTATAATATGCTAGAAGAGCTGGGACAAGTATTACCCTAAAGCATCCAGAAGATGTGAGCACATTGTGTAGCCAAACAAGGAAGGGGCAAAGAGAAAGGAGTACTAATGATTGGTGGCATCGGTTGATGGGACCTGACATGCCTTTGGGACCAGAGGGAATTTTCAAATGAAAACGCTCAAGTAAAAACCATGTCCTTCCTTTCAACAGGGCGTTGTTGCTGGCGCTCGTTCCAAAGGAGAACACAAACAGAAAATCTTTTTAACCATCTCCTTTGGAGGAATCAAAATCTTTGATGAGAAGACAGGGGTAAGTAAAAGAATCACATGGCATTGTGAAATTGAATCCATTGACAGATGTGCCCTCAAAAGTCCCTACTCTCTGGGCAGGAATATCAAACAAGCATAAAAACACATAAAGCAACTGACAAACTTGATCAACTGTGATCGTCCATCAAAGGGAGTCTCTTTCCTGATCCGGCCACAGTGTTACTGCACCGTGTTTCTTATGGTGTAATTGTGATAAAAGTGTCACACAATTCTGGTAATCTAATGGGAGATTGATGAGCTTTGAAGAGCTGTGAGTAATGTGACAGTTTAAGTTAAATTTCTTTGTGTGATGGCAACTTTAATGGCATGCGTCCTGGAGGGAGATGCATGTAGGTCTTTTGACTCGGTCAAAGCATCCAGACTCTCTTGAGTTTAACCTGTAGCACCTTGCAATTGCCGTAATCAAAAAGAATAGAGTTCTCAATTTTAAAAATCATCTATCATTGCATGACCAGGAAATGTAAGGGCTGATATGTTTGTTGAACCCACCAAAGCAGTGGTTTGTATTTTCATCAACCTCACAGCTGCAATTAACTCCCAGGCTCATCCCCAGAGTTTGCCTGTCATTTTAGGTCCTATTCATTGAT
Source organism: Chaetophractus vellerosus (assembly GCA_004027955.1). Taxonomy (NCBI): domain Eukaryota; kingdom Metazoa; phylum Chordata; class Mammalia; order Cingulata; family Chlamyphoridae; genus Chaetophractus; species Chaetophractus vellerosus. The sequence goes on from PVKH010014336.1 coordinate 1,481, forward strand.
GGTAAGGGAAGAACAGAAAAAACCTGTGATCCATTTTACCCAGAGAGCAAGAGTCAAAAGGACAAGTTTTTCTTTCATTCATTCAGTGATTTATAGTTCATAAAACATCACATATCTCACTTCCTTTGAACTTCACAAAGATAATTTCTCAAGCACTTTTTAAAACAATCAGTCAAAGTACTTAACCTTGGTCATTTTGCATTGTCATCTTCTCCCATCTGTTCTGATTAGGTACCATAAGAATAATAGCATGATAACTTGAAAGTAAAGATGAGTTTTCTTGAAGAAAAAAAAAGTTATTGAAAAATTACTCCTAAATAACTAGTAATAATAACTTCCATTTGTTGAATAGTTTCTATCCAAATATATATTTGGTGCATTTTAGTCACTATACTTGCATTATTCTGTTTCATCCTTGCCTTAGTCCTATGAGATAATAATAGCTAATTCATCAAGTTCTTATTAAGTGCCAGACATTTTTGTAGGCCCTTCATATAAGTCCCAACTCATTTAATCCTCACAACAACTATATGAAGTAGACAGTATTGTTTTCCCCATTTTACACAAGACACTGAAGACAGAAAAGTTATATAACTTGCTGAAAGTAAGGGGTGGCAGAGACAGGCTTAGAATTGAGAAGGTCTGGCTCATGAGTCCATTTGCTTAGCTATGATGCCTATTATAGTTCAGGATAAGTGATTTTCTCAAGGCTGGGCAGACAATAGTTTGGAGACCTGTGCCCAGTTTTAAATCCTTTAATTTAAGGAGGATGTAGGCAAATTGAAGCATATCTTGACAGGGCGAGCCAAGATCTATTCACAAAAGGACATGGGCAACACCTCTTAGGCAACTCAAAGGGGCAGAGAGGCTTTTGACTTGTGGAAATTTAGAAGATATTATTAATCCTCTAGCACCCTTTATGGAAGTCAAGTAATATGGATTAAGCCTAATGCCTATACTTTCATACTGATATTATAAGCCCCATATTCTAATGTCATCTATAGTCTTTTCACAATATACTCCTGTCCATCACCATAACAAGTATAACCAAAGTGGCAGGCGCAGGCACAGGGTATCAGAAACTTTATCCATGTTTCAGGCTTTGCCATTCCATCTTGTACCCTACCATCAAATAGGCTATGCCCACATAATTAAATTCCCAGATTTTAACTAATGAGGAAAGGTGGTTTTACATTCTTTACCTTAATCTAAGTGCTCGGTTACAGGTGGCTAACCTGGCACCAACGGAAGATACCAGCAAACTTCATAGAGCTATTTTTGATTCTTTAGCTGGACACAAAAGAGAACAACTACAAAATCATTATTTCAGCCCAAAGCCATTTGGGCTTTGTGAAGAAAATGTCAGATCCCTGGTGGAGAATCAGGAAGGAGGCAGACTTCAGTGAGTTCTGTCTGGCTTTGTCTACTTTAGTACTGTTTGATTAGCATTAGGCCTCCGTAGCATCAGGCTTCTGCAGCTTTACTTGCTCATATGCCTCAACACCTGTCCTGGGGAAAATGGTTGAATGGGATGAACATATTTAAGGCTGAAGTAGAGACAGTAGAAGGCAGGGCACCCCACACTTCTCCAAAGTGTCATTTAGAAGAAGCTGGAGCGACTTGTACTGATGGACCAGAATGACACAATGAAAGCCTCAAGGAGGCAGTTTCAGGTAATGGGTAAGAAGAATTTTACTCTCAGCCCAGTCCTGTTCAACAGTTAGATGGGCCTTCTATTGAGTGAGTTCACCATCCCTGGGGGTATTCAAGCAACATCTATATGGTGGTGATATTGTTGAAGGGATTCAGTTAGGGGATGAGATGTTAAATAAAGCCACTCAAGTTGATATCTGAGGCTCAAGGTTTGATTGTTTTTCTCCCTAAAGTCATGCCTATTGATGTACTTTTTCTGAAAATCCTGCACTGGGGAGTATGAGCAGGAGCAGTTTACTAAACCTTTGTCATTGCCCAGCAGGAGACCGACTGAATTGTGCAGGATGGAAGTCTAAGTGAAGTGTTTTGCCCTACATATCAAAGAAATGGAAAACTGGGTCTTTGTCATTTGGAATGACAAATTTTAGTTGTTTATCTTCTCTGAGGTATTTCTGCTCAAGCTTGACTGCACTTTTTTTTTTTCAATCCAAGAAAAGAAACATTAGCAGAACGTGACAATAGCTGGAATTTTAAAATCCAAAAGCTGTCAAAAATGGTTTGATCCCAATTAAAGAGACCCTTTGCAGCAATTTACACCCTGTCATGAATTTCAAAGGGCTCTTGATGCCAACCCTTATATAAGTACATTTTGTCTTATTATTAGCATGTTGCAGGGAATAAATCAATATTGAAAGCTGTTCGTATCTTCACATACATCGGCATTGCTAATATATCAAAGGGATCACTGAGGATGCAGAAAGTGTCATTTATAAACATATTGTTATTAGTAGTGGTGGGAGGAGTTAACATTTCCATAGAGCAAATCAGGAGTAGAGATGTTTCCCCATCAATATATTATTCAATCCTCAAGTCAGACCACGTAGGTACCAAGGCAGGAGCGACATCATCTTCACTCTGTAGCCAGGGAAACTGAACAGAGGTTCTAGGAGTGTCCCTAATCTGACTGCGGGCCCAGGACAGACCCCAACTCCAAGGCCTGTGTCTTTCCAGTGAACCTTGCTGACACTTTTCTCTGAACATTTACAATTTTATTCCAAACTATTATTTCAATCTTATGCCATAAAGGTTATAAAAATTGCAGAACCCTAAAGAAGGTCTGTTTTGTTTTGTTTTGATGTAAGGCAGTGGTCTTCAGCTTTTCCAGATGATGCAACATACTTGGTGCCACAATGATGCCTGGTTTTTGCTTGCTCATCGGGTTGAGCCAATACCACTTATTTAACGCTATGCGCATCCTCTTAAGCACATTACAACAATTCTGTGAAGTAGATGCTATGATTAACACCATTTTACAGATGAGGAAACTGAGGTCCAAGTAATTGCAGTTAACAGCTAATAAGCAGCAGAGCTGGAATTCAAACACAGGTAGTCTGCTCCACAATCCTTGATCCAAGTAAGGTTCTACTATTAGTAACAGATCACATTTTATAAATGAGTTTCATGTATATGTACACATCGTAAAGCAGATTTAACATTACCCCTTTCTTATTGTCACCATCATTTATTTTTATTCTGATGTGCTTTCCTTTAATTCCAAGGGATGGAATTAAAATGGGGACTTCGCCCATGGGGTAGTATGTTGTACCCATGAACTTTATCCATAGTTTGTCTTGAGTAGATAAAATGTTGACATACCCTGTTTTGGCAATAACATGGTAGATTCCTTTTCTATGCTATGTGCTGCTCTGTTTTCTAGGGATTCAAAGACGAATAAGACATGGTTCTTGCCCCTGAGCTGTTCAGAACCTTGTGGCAAAACCAGACTCATAAAATGAAGTGACAGTAGCTACAACACAGATGTGAACCAAGAGTTGCTCAGGGGGTCGAGGTCTAGCTTTGCCTGGAAGATTCTTGGACGTTTTCACAAAAGAGGACATACTGACTTAGTGGAGGAGGGTGTTGGAGAGGATCAGGAAAGCCAATGAGGGGAGAGCAAATAGTATTCGTAAATGCACAAATGTTACAAGAGAAAGATATGTGAGTTCATTCATCCTTTCCTTCGAGGAGATATTTATTGGGCATCTGTTCTGTGCCCGGCACTGAAAGCTCAAAAATGAATAAGACTGTATGTATTTGTTCACCACTGTGTATCTATCTCATTAACACAAAGTCTCGCAAACAGTAGGTGCTCAGTAATACTTACTGCATTAAAAAAACAAAATGATTTCGTGATTGGAAGTCAGCAAATGTACAGAATGACTAGGGCATAGCAGGTGAAAGGTAGAAAGTGGTCCAGGGGTCAATACTGTCCCTAGCAACAGATGAGTAGTTGTGTCTTAAATATAATGGCTGCACTTAAATTTCTGGCTGATCTAATAATTTATTCTTCAGTGAAGGCTGGATGCCACCTGATTTGAGTCTTATCCAAAGCAGAGCTGTCCCTCTTAAAGTCCTAGTTAGATGTTTTGAGCAGGAGTGAGGGAGAACATCTGAAATGGAAGAAGGAAAACTGGTCCCGGGAAGGCAGTCAAGGTAGAAGAGAAGGATGTAGGGCAGATGCTGGGGCCTGATGGTGTATGTTCCCGTCATCTTGGACCCACTAAACTAGTGCTGATGACTACCCGGTAAACTGGTCTGTGTGGTTTGTAGTGGACACTGTCTCATCTGGCTCCCAACAACTCTTCAAGGATTTTATTACCCCTCTTTTACAGATGAGGTCTCTAAGTTAGGTTAATTAGCTTAAATGATTTACCCAACGTAACTATGTGTAGCAGGATTTGAAATCAAATGTGATAATTCCTAAGCTCATTTTTCCCCCTTTACTTAGAGGTTCTCAGCTTTACTTGTTTCACCCCTTGTTTTGAAAATCTGTGGGGGCATTTTTGATGATTACCGCTTTTTAGGGAGGGGTTGGTAATACAGGAATTTTCAGGGGCCAAGAATGCTAGATAATTGTGAAGTGCACAGGACAGTGGCTCACAACAAAAATGTTTCCTATGCTCTATGACTTCTAAAGGTCTGTGCCAGAGGTTCATGTAGATGAAAAACCTGAACTTAAAACCTATCTCCTTTTCCATTTAATTCAGAGGTTCTTAACCTTTTTTGTTCCACGGACCCCTTTGCCAGTCAGGCAAAAACCACGGACCCCATCTCAGAATGTAGCGGCAGGTAGTTTTATGACACTCAGCATTGGCATGTCCTTAAATTAAATTTTAGGATTATTCAAAATTATGTTTTACAACTTTTCCATAATTTCAATACCTGATAACCTAACAAGGTTCAACATCTGTTCAAACAGTCATTTTCGGCAAACATTTAGAAATTCACGTTTTCCCACGGCGTCATAAAACCATCTCCACCATCCTTACCAACCATTTTATAGGCAGTTATCCACTGCACTCAGAACATGCTACATCAAAATAAAAATCATATGAAGTCTACACTATACTGTGTATTATTTAATAAATATATCACACCCGCACCAACACATTCCACAAGAATAATGGTTTTTTTTTTGACCCTTGGGGGTCCGTGGATCCCTGGTTAAGAACCCCTGATATAAACAAAGTATTTTTTGCACAGTAGTCGTAATACTAAATTTTCCATAAATGCAACGAAATTGAGAGAAAGATAGACTTTGTTTTGTTGACACATTTTGGAAAATCACATCACTGTGATACTGTTCATGTCTGCATTTGCCAACACAACACTGCTGTAGCTCCCACTCTCTCATGAGTCTACTCACTGGGGCCTTCCTTAAAAATATCATATGCAAAGAAAAGAGTGTTGACAGTATTGAGTTGGATATTGACTTCAACCCAAACTTATTATAAGAAGGTGCAAACATGGTTATGTCATTATATTCTTTTATAGTAGTTTTAACTAATTATTTATACATGGAAATTCACTTTTTTATCATAAATTATGTTCTTTAATTTCCCCTTTATATGATAGAGAATTTTTAAATTTTTAAACTTTATGTGTGGAGGTAGAAATAGTAAGGGGGCCATTATAAAATATTTGTTTAAATAGAAAATGTTGGGTCTGATGGGATTGAGAATCTGTTTAGATCTCAATCTAAACAGATCTGCCATTTTCAGTGATTCATTTATTCACCAATACATTCTACAAGTGCTTATATAGCAAAAGGTACATTCTGCTTGGTAGATAGGTGTGAGCCAGCCTGAAACCTTTCCTTCAAGGAACATACAGTCTAGGACGTAAGGTAAGACATCTCTATAAATAACTAAAAACTCAAAGCAAGAATAATATATATAATAAGAGAAGGATATAAAAATTATCATGGAGTTCAGAAGAAGGAATTATTACTTACATATAAAAATAATATGGAATGATTTAGGAAGGAAGGGGCTGAACCTTGAAGGATAGGCAGGGTTTCAGGTTGGAGAAATAAGAGGACTAGTGTGCAGGCAGAGAAATAATGAAGAATATCTGTGAAGGACCTTAAGTGGGAAAGCCATGGGTGAGTGAGATGCTCGGTTGGCATGAGTAGGAGGGTGTGTGATTGTGAGCACTGGGAGATAAAACCAAGAAGGTAGGCAGGGGTCAGATTCAGGAAGGTCTAGAATGCAAGCTAAAGACTTTTGATTGACTCATGTACATTTTAGCCTCAGTTATTATTCAATGTACTTTCCAGTCCTGAAGCTATACTAGAAATACAGAGAGGGCAGTATTGTGATGACAGGGCCACCCCTAGCCCAGAGGCACCTGTAGGCAAATTTGGGAAAGGCCCCTTTCTTTTAAGGCTCATTGCCAGTTACTTTTGTAAAAATGACCACATTTTTGATGTCTGTACTCTGATTAGTTTCCCTGAGATTTATGCAGTGCACAACATGCCCAGCTGTCTGCAAGAGACCTGGGAGTATAATCAATGGATGAAGAGAATGCCAGGGGCAGTTTTGCCATTTGCTGCACATGCCCCATGCCATTCACTTTCATGGTTTGTTCAGGGTGACCCTTGAATGTCCTTGATCCTTCACCTAGTGAACTTCTCATCTTTCAGGACCAGTAATATTAACAACAATAACAGCTGTAACGCAACACAATGACCAGTTTTCAGCTCCTTTCTGCAGGCCACCTGCTTTATTAAACTAAGTGCTTTATGCATTTCATCCTCACAGTAAGATTCAAATCCAGATCTGAATCCGCAGCCCAGAATAGAAATGACACTAAAGAGGCCAAATGGCATAGTGGAAGGAGATAAAGCAATTATCTTAATGTGTGTGTGCCTCTGGTTACTCATCTGTAAGATGGGAATAATAAAGGTCCCTGTGTCATAGGGTTGGAATAAGACTAAATGAGGATGTGACTTAATCCCCTAAGACTTAGAGTAGTGCCTGGCACAATAATAAGCCCTCTCTTTGTGTTTTATTATATCAGTTCTATTATCACCTCTCTTGTGCAGTCTTTTTTATGTCCTTTAAGCAGAATTAAGCAATCTGCAATGCTCCTACAGCGTCTCTGTTCACCTTTATCATAGTACATGAGCTTCTGCATCATTACAAGGTTACTAATGCCCCCATTATACTACATGCTATTTGAGGTACCTTGTCTCATCCATTGCTGTATCTGCAAGGTCTAATATAGAGCCTGGCATATGATAGAGATACTCATTCATTGAACATTAAAGGGAGGAGTGAAGGTAGTCAAGGACGGAGGGAATAATGAAAGACAGAGGGAAGGAAGGATCCAGCAAATGATGAATAAGTCAACTTAGAATGAAATGCTAGTTATCTGGGCCAGATATTGGAGACCAAGATGCTACATACAAAAGATGCTAATTTTTCATATAGGCAGTGAGTGCAGAAAGAATAATTTACATGATTCAGGGTTACCCAGTCATAGGATGCCAGAGATGGAAAGTCCCTTAGGCATCAATTAACCCCCTCATTTACAAATGAAGAAACCTGGAACTGAAAGAGAAGTGACACCTGAGACCTCCCAACAACTTATTTGCAAAAGCCTAGACTTGAACATCATTCTGGACAGATGTGAGTTACTCTCTGATGCTCACCAAACAAAATGCAGTAAATCTCCTCCCTCACTCCATTTCTTTAGTTTGCCTTTCTTTTCCTTCTGTGGTCTTTTCTTTCTACCCCATCCTCATGCTCTTTGCTTCTTCCCATCACTGTTCAGGGAGGGCTCCCGCATGCCCCACAGTGGCCCCACATCTACTTTAATATAAAAAAGACAAAACATTTAGAGGAACATTTGGGCCTCCATATGTTTAGTGTCTTGTTCGATATATTGGATTTTAATTTATCACCATAAAAATCAGTTTCAATCTCAATAGTGTTAGAAATTGGCATTGTCAGGAAGCTGCCTTCGTAAGGTGATGTAGAGGGCCATGTGTTTGTCTTCCATGACAGGAGGAAAAGGATATTCCTATTACCCTGGCTATTGAGACCATGAATGTTTTCAGGCAGATTTGGTAAGCCCAGCCAAGCAATGTCTTCCTCTTAATGGACCATCTTGTCACTCTTGGTCTCTAAGGAGGAAAGGAGATCATTTCTTTGCTGCTTTTGCATGTTTGGTCTCATTTAATATCATCCCCTAAGAACTCAGCTGAGTGGGTAATATTTTTTTATAATAATACCTATATTATTATACTCAGATGAGGAATCTAAGACTTAGAGAGGTTAAGGGACTTGCAGACAGCCAGCAAGTGGCTGAGCTGGCACTTGACCCTGGCATAGTCTGGTTCCAATTCCCTGTGGTGAATTTCCCCTTCAAGGGCCTGGTTAGGGTCCCTTGCAAGAAAGTTGGCATTTTGCCTGCTCACTAGGGGAGAAGAAAACTGCCCTTGGGGTTATCTTCATGTAGAGAGGCCTTATCATTGAAGGTTTGTGAGGACCTATTTGGGCCCCTGAACGGATTGTGTTAGTCACATCTTGATCTCAAAGGTCAAGATAGTGTGATTTTGTGATACCCACAATATCATCTAAAAATGCTGTGTGACTTTACATGTGGCTGATCTACTTTCTCTCTGGGCCTCTGCTTCCTCATATGAAAAGACAGTAAGGGTTGTTCTAGATCAGGGGTTCACAACTTCTTCTTAAAGGCTGGGTAGCATATTTTAGGCTTGGCAGGCTTTGTATTCTTTGTTGCAACTCAACTATTGAATTTTTCCATTTCAGTGTGAAAGTAGCCAGAGACTATATGTAAATACATGAATGTGGCAGCGTTCCGATACAACTTTATTTATAAAAACAGCTGTCTAGCCCATGGGTCATGGTTTACTAACCCCATTCTGGATGATTATTAAGAGCTCTTCTAATTTTCTCATTCTGACCCTATGATCTGCCAGCCAGCCCTATGAGCCCTGTGATAGGATGAACACCAAGTGAACATCTCTGGTCCTTCATTTCTAGGCCCTTTAAGGGTTCATTGCTCTTTGGTGCTGACTTTTGGGTGAGGACAATATGCTTTTTATAAACTTTAAAGGCAATATTCATCTCCAAGGTATGAATTGTTTATTGCTGTCATTTGTTGAGCACTTACTGCCCTACACTGCTAAGTGCTTGACATACATTTTTTCACATTGAATACTTTCAATAAGCCTATTAGGTAATGTCTCAGTTTCCCAGCTGTTAAAGCATGCCATGGCTTGGTTTAAACAATGGCAATTCATTAGCTCATACTTTTGAGGCCAGGAGAAATCCAAAATCGAGGCAGCAGCAAGGCAATGCTTTGTACCCAAAGGCTGCGGCATTCTGGGGCTGGCTGCCAGTGATCCTTGGTCCTTGGCTTTCTGTCACTTGGCGATGTTCTCTCCTTTCTCTTCCCGGTCCCCTTGACTTCCAGCTGCTTCTCCTCCATGTGGCTTTCTCTTCATAAAGCCTCCAGTAATAGGATTAAGGCCCAACCTCTTTCATGTGGGGCACACCTTAACTCAAAATGGCATCTTCAAAATGCCCCATTTACAATGGGTTCACACCCACTTGAATGGATTAAGAACATGGTTTTCTTCTGTGGTACATTATTCATCCTACCACAGTTAAGTATTGTTATCCCCATTTTACAGATGACATGACTCAGATTCAGGGAGGTTAAGGCACCTGACCACGACTATTTATTCATTCAACAAGTATTTATTGAGCACCTACTATGTGCCAGGGAGTGTTCTCAGAGATTAAGATACACATTCAACAACATAACAAAGGTCTCTATCCTTGTGAAGTTTACATCCCAAATGGGGGAGGTAGGGGGAATGACACAACAATAAATCTAAATAAATAATATACTCTAGAAAGTAATAACTGCATTGGAAAAAGAAAAAATAAAGCCAGGTCAGACCATTCCCCCCTCCCCATAGGTTTTTTCTTTGCAAAAGAACCCCTGACATGAATGTATTGTAAATCGCAAATATTAACGTGCTCTGGGAGCTTTCTATAACTTTGAATATCAACTGAGTAATGGAGAAAGACACTTCAGAAAATTCTCATCCAAATTCCAGAGACTGTTACACTAGATAGATCAGAGCTGTCCGTTTGGGTGTCTCTGCTTTTATTTCGATGGCTGATTGCTTTATATGGGGTCAACGGTTTATTATTTTTCTCTCTTACCCATTTATTCTAAATTTTCATTTAAAATTCATTTTCAATGGCTGTGCCTTGGTTATTGAATAGGCACTTCTATTTTCACAGAGACACTCCTTACAGGAGCTGTTTGCTCGGAAATGGTGATACAGTAATTAGGCACAGCAACGACATGATGATTCTTTGTGCTTCTCCCTAGTACTTTGCAGCGGCTGCCTGGGGAGGAGTGGCATTAATAGTCCTGCTTTACAAAAAAAGGGATGTGTTGTCACAGAGAGGGGGAGGCTGGGTCAAAGCTAAGAGCCTGCTGAAATCCACCACCAGATGTAGAGAGAGTTCTGTCGGGGGAAATGTGCAGGGGCAGTCCAGGGGCTACGTGACCAGCATCTTGGGAAGAGGTCTGGATTTGGTGTTGGAAGGCCTGAATTGGAATCTTCACTCAGTTGCAAATGTGCAGATAGAATTGTAATGATAACAACAATAACAACAGTGGAGATAATAGTAATAACGATAATCGTTACCGATTATTGAGGACTTACTGCTGTGCCGGGCGTTTTCATAAGTGCTTTACATACATCTCATTTAACACTTTTATTAATCATTGAGCCCCTTAGCAGCTCAGTGGTCTCCTCGGGTGCATGAGAATGGTAATTAACTAGCAGAGCCTCATAACAATCTTGCAAAATAGAGATAGTATCTCTTTTTTTAATTTATGGAAGATTACACTGAGGTTGAGAGAGGAGCAGTGAAGTGCCGGGAAGTCTCAGCTGGTAAGGGGTGCCCTGTCCACCTCATTGCTTCCTCCCACAAGCAAGCTGGTGTGTGAGTGTGTCTCACACTAATGGTTAGATGTTACCTGGAGCAAAATACTTCAGTGATTTTCAGGCTTACTTTGTCAGCACTTGTTCTTTTGTGGTATAGCTACTGAATGAATTTTTTTTATATCTAACAATAACAATGAAGTGAATTTAATGACCTTATATTTTTATTATCTTATATTCATCATCACTACCTCTGTCTTGAACCTTTCACTGCCTTTCCATGGAATAGGAATAATGATGCTAAGTTGGTAAAACATTTGCATGCCCTGGTTACTTGCAAATATGAAAGACAGGGAGAATTTTAAACAAGGAAATACACAGAAAACCTAGACTGTTAGTGACTTAAGAGCAAGGTTGGGGCCGGCTCGATAGCCCAGTGGATAGGGCACCGGCATACCACATGGGAGGCCCGGGTTTGATTCCCGGGGACCTCTCCTAGCAGGCAGACCGCCTTGAGTATGGCAAGCCGCCATGGGCGGGCCAGAGCCGCCGTGGGCAGGGCAAAAAGCTGCCACGGACAGGGCAAAGCCGCCACGGGCAGGGCAGGTCGCCCGCGAATGGAGCGCAGCCAGCCACTCGCGAACTGAAAGCCGGCCGTGAATGGAAGCAGAAGCCGCCCACAAGCGGGGAAAGCCACGCCTGCGCAGTGACCAGTCTCGGCGCGTCACTGCAGCGGGGGGGAAGGGGAGATATGTAATAAAATAAATAAATCTTTAAAAAAAAAAAAAAAAGAGCAAGGTCCATGATTTGATCATTCTTGTACGTCCCTCCTCCCGATGTTGTAGTAGTGCCTTGGTAGACATTGCACAGTTGCATTTCATTCTTCCTTGTAGAACACAAGCAGTGTCTGGTTCACCTCTTTGTCTACCTCTGTCCACCTAAAACCTTTGATCATGGCAGGTGGCATCTAAACCCTATCAACTGCAATCTCCCTGAGCCCAGACGGCAGTTCCATCCTCTCTTTCAGTGGGCTTGAATGATACAACCCAATTTATTCCAACCACATCCTTCCTTCACAGATTTTCTTTAATTCTAGAGGAAGAAATGGCTGTTTAAAATGTATTAAAGGTTGCATACAATGTATTAAATCTCAACTTCTAGAGCAGTGGTTCTTAACCTTTTTTGTTCCACGGACCCCTTTGCCAGTAAGGTGAAATGAATACTACTGTAATTTATTTATTGCAAACATTCATAAATGAAGGAAATGCTAGATTTCAGTGAGAGGTCAGGGAAAATAAAGATAGTAAGTTGATTTTTTTTCAATTCAAGCTCATGGACCCCTCCGTGGACCCCTGGTTAAGAACCACTGTTCTAGAGTGATTAATGACCTGAATGTATAGGTAATTTGTTCTCTCCCTTTTTCCTTTCTGTGTCACTCCCTGTCCATCAGTTGTCTTTATCTTCTCCCTCATCTCTTTTATCTTGCTTTCATATACATGTAGATATATATACTTTTTTTCTATTGCTATGTAAATATATATTTCCAAAGAAGTTATTGAATACTCACTATATATAAGATATAAAGTATAATCTGCTGTACAATATATATTAGGCACATTAAAGGGAATTAGGGGCTGGTAAAGGAACTAACCTTTATTGAGCAGCTACTTTGCATTAAGTACTATACTAATATTAAAGTATAAGTTCCTGGAGGAGAGAAACCCTGTCTGATTTTCTCTGTAGCTCCAGACTCAGCTGTATAGGTAGCAGGTGGGTCTCCCTTCCTTCTTCCCGTCCTGTGCCCTGCCAGGGAAAGGAGCCCTCCCCAAGGGCAGAAGCCCCTTTAGAGAGCTGTGGGGTCTGCACCTCAGACCTTTGATCCCTGGGCACCCTGGGTCCTGGAACGTGGGCAGGCATGTGTTATCAGAGGGATGAGAGGGAGGTTAGGCTGGCAGAGCTGGTGAGGTGGTGAGGGATGACCTCGAGACTGTCCTGTGCCCTGTGCTGCAGGCACTGTGCTAAGTGAATTGGGGCCATTCACTCGTGCAGACCTCACGATAACACTGTGAACTATAGGTATTACTAACCTCCTCCTACTGGATGAGGCCATGAACATGGGGCATGGGGGGAGAATAGAGAAGCTCTAAATGCAGTGAGGACAAAGGCCGGTGATTTCACAATTCTCCTTCAAGCCTGATGCCCTCTGCAGCCCCTCTACTCTTGCTTAGGCCAAATATTTCTACTAGGATGGCCCCAGCTCTCACCCCTCCTCCAGCTGCCTCAGTCAGAGTATAGGGATTTGCCTGCCAGAATGGATTTGACTTCTGAAACTATGTAGGAAATCAGATTTCAAGTCTGCAAGAAATTACCAGGGAAACATGGCTTCAGTATTCAAATGAAAAATGCTTGCACCTCCAGAGACTGAGGTCTGAATTTTTCATGATGTCTAAGAGATGTACAGACTGTGTTGAAATTCGATACTTAAAATTTTGAAAATAAAGATTTTACTGGCAATTGTCTAAACTCAGGACAATCATAGCCTCATTTTTGAGGAGAAGGTACTTCATCTTGTATATAAATGGCTCCGATGAGAGTGTCTGTGACTCTGAGATCTGGACATGCATCATCTGAGCCTCTGACGGTGCAATATGATATATTCACCCATGTGGATAGATGCACGTACTCTTTCATGTTCATTTCGGCACTGTCAAAGTCGGTGCCTATGTTTCTTCCCCTTATCTGTAGCCTACGGTACAACCAGCCTAACGCTTAACAAAAACTTCTTCATCCGATACAGTGATAAAAAGAGTCTGGTGCGTGAGAATCTCTTTGTAGTTTACAAAGTACTTTCTGGTTTTTCTTACTACTGATCTTCCCATTAATCATATTACACCTTCCATTTTACTGGTGATGAAACTAGAACTCAAAGGTATTAATTACTGACCCAAAGCCACACTGTTTTAATTGATCCATGTTTATGTTTAATGTCTTTTTTATTTATAAAAGTGGCATACATTTATTGTAGAAAATTTGGAAAATATATAGAAGTCATAAAGAAGAAAACTCAAATTATCTGAAACCCCACCACGTAGATTTAAACCCAATCGATATTTGGTATAATCTGCCACCAATCTTCTTTAAAAAGCGTCATTATATTGTACATGCTTCTCTGTAACCACTTTTTAAAAGCTTATCCAGGGAACCAGCTGTGGCTCAATTGGTAGGGCTCTGGTTTACCACACGGGAGGCCCTGGGTTCGGTTCCCCGGGCCTCCTGGAGAAGGCAAGCCGCTGCGCGGTGAGCTGACTCAGCGGGATGACGCAACAGGGAGAGACAAGCAGACACAGAAAAACGCAAAGTAAATGAACACAGCGAGCACAAGCAGCAAGGGGGGAATATATAAATAAATAAAAATAAATCTTAAAAAAAAAAAGCTTATCCACATCTTTCTTTTCATTAAATATTTTTCTACACTATCCTTTTCCATCACTGTACTTTATTCTAGCCTATGAGTACACCATAACTTATTTACTGAACACCATATTGTTAGCCAATCGGGAGTTATCTGCATCTTTGGTCACATCTGTGATTACTTCCTGCAGTTAAGTTACACAAGTATTGCATCAACATGTGTGTATACTTAATCTTTTGATCTTTTTTTCCCCCTTTTAGACAAATTATGTCCTAGAAAGTTGGACTACCATATGTAAGATACTGCCTGGTTCATTACATATTTACCCACATGGATTACTATACCATTTATTTTTATTTTTTCAAAAATAAACCTTAGGGGCCGGCTCGATAGCCCAGTGGATAGGGCACCGGCATACCACATGGGAGGCCCTGGGTTCAGTTCCTGGGGACCTCTCCTAGCGGGCAGACCGCCTTGAGAACGGCAAGCCGCCATGGGCGGGCCAGAGCCGCCGTGGGCAGGGCAAAAAGCTGCCACGGACAGGGCAGGTCGCCCGCGAATGGAGCACAGCCAGCCACTCGCGAACTGAAAGCCGGCAGTGAATGGAAGCAGAAGCCGCCCACAAGCGGGAAAAGCCACGCCTGCGCAGTGACCAGTCTCGGCACGTTGCCGCAGCGGGGGGGAAGGGGA
>PVKH010014337.1:0-16522 GCA_004027955.1 Chaetophractus vellerosus
AGGAATTATCTTCGGTTTACATATGAGGAAACTGAAACTCAGATAGGATCTTGGGCTCATGAGTCCGAAGATGACAGAGACATTTGGCAGAGACTTTAGGCTTGGGGTTGCCAAATCTAGCCTGCCAGCTTTTTTTGTACAGCCGATAAACTAACGGCTTTTACATTTTTAAATGGTTGTATGAAAATGGTTATATACGTACCTACATAATAGCCTTTCTTTTGCACCCTGTCCCACAAAGCCTAAATATTTATTTAGCCCTTTATAGAAAAAGTCTGCTAAACCCTGAATTTTCTCCACTCCCTTTAAAACATACAACCCAGGGAAACCCTGAATTACTACCAATTCATATTGCAACTATACACATAAGAGAAGAATCTTTGTGTCAATATCCAAAATATATTTATATTTTATTTTGATCCATGTGGGGATTTACCATTTAAGTTCAGACTACCCTTCAAAGTGAAGCAGCCAATCCTGAGCATAAGTCAATTGAAAGTACCCAGAGAAGGTTCAGGAGTCCACAAGGGAGTGATGACAAGGCAACTGAGATGAAGGTCATGCCAAAATAATCCTCAAAGGGCCGAATGTACACATGGCTGGTAGGTGGCTGTAGCTGAGATACACAAACTAAATTCCAATGAGGCCACCTTCTGTTTTTCATGTGACAGCTGGAGCCAGTAAAGGTACAAGGTAGGGAAGGAGAAGACAGGGCAGGACGGTGAAGAAGGAACTCAGTCCAAAACCTCAGGACAGGGATCCTAGATTTGTCATGGTTTGTAATTAGCTCTTATACTCAGAAAGTTCCTTAACCTCTAAGGATCTCCCTTTCATCCCATATAAGATAAAAGGGTTGTCCTTAAAAAAAAACCTTAAGGCCCCATAATTTCTTAATGGCAGTTGCTACCATTATTGAATAAGTCTACACCCCTTCTAAAACATACAACCCAGGGAATCATTGAATTACTACCAAGTCATATTGCAACTGCACACATAAGAGAGGAAGTTTCGTGTCAATATCCAAAATAAATTTATATTTTATCTTGGTCCACATGGGGATTTACCATTTATGTTCAGACAATCACATGGCCAGAAACGCCTTTTGCTTTGAAATTTCAGAAACAGCAATAAGAGGCATCCCCAAGTGACAGGTTCAACTGTATTCTCCCACAAACCCACAGACTTACGGGAGAGTTACCTCTCCCTCTTCGATTTGTTTGCAACAGCCTGGCTTATGTAGATCCCCTTTCCTTTCGATTCCATCATTTTAGGCTACGCTTCCACGAGCTTCATACACGGACCACCCATCATACTGTGTCTGGGCATTATCATTCTTATTTTCATCACGAGCCAGGAGGACTGAGAGGCCGCTGTGGGCTGCACAGCAGAGGGAGCAGTGAACTGAGCCTGGAAGGCTGGGCTTTGTTTCCAGTAGAAAAGGGCAGGGAGCGAGGTTAGTCAAGAAAGGGGAAAGGGGCAACAAAAGCACAGAGTGGAGCCGTTTATTGAGTGTAGAGAGTCTGGAAGGCAGCACTGTTGGAGGCTGGACATATAGGTTGGGGCAAAAGAGAAGTTATTTCTTTCTCCTGTTGACAGTGGACAGCTACTGGATAGTTGGAAAGCAAAGGAAAGACATGGAGAAAGCAGTATCCTAGAAAAAATGATTCCAGTGAGGTTAAAAACCCAAAGTTGATCAGAGAGTCAGGAATATACTTTTCTGCTATGATCCATAAGAAATGTATGGTATTTTGTTACTTAGGTATTTATTTCTAGGAAAGTTAATAGGAAAATCATTGAGGGAAAAATATGTTCTGAATTCCAAACGTTTTGTGCCTAACACCTAACAGTGTACTTGACACATAGACCACGCAAGAGGCCTTCTCCACTTGTCATTGCCCCTGGTTCCCCCTGGTTCACCCCAGGAGGTCATGACATGGTGCTGTGGCCACAGATCCAGAAATGTCCAAATCCTTCCCACCCATCACATGTCCTCTCACAGAGTTCCCACGAGAGAATGGAAATGAGGGTTTCGCTTTAATAGCCACACCAGCATCCTATAATCCCCAGTGCAGGAGCCTGTAGAAAGACTGGGTGAGAGCAGGAACCTTGGCTTTTACCTGGAGGCAGCAGTGGAGCGTCCTACTCACACTTCTCCCCTCTTCCCACCAAATCTAAATCTTGGGACGAACATTCTCCTACGACCTCACATCCACATGCTCACCCAGAGACAGAATAGAGGAGAAGTGAAGCTCTGACATATCTATCTGGTTGCATGCTCGGGGGAGATGGAAAAGGAGAGAGGAAGCTGGCCTGTCATGACAGGAAGCAGAATGCCACGCATGGTGAGCAGCTTCTACACATGGTGACTGTGCCCACTAGTCAAAGACGGCTCCAGACGTGTCCTGGGTTCAATTACAGTCATATTGATAACGCTGGTAATCACTCATCCCTTGGGAGAGAGTCAGAAAGTGAGAGAAGGGGGTGGAATAGTCCTGCAATCCTGATGGAAAAGAAGCCCATGATGCAAATTGGATTATGATCCCACCTGGGGAAAGGTAGTAGAGGCTTGCCATCTGTTCGGGTCATTCTGTTCTCATGTGAGTAAAATCTGTGCCTCACTCAAAAAGGTCAAACTTTCTCACAGCCCTGCCTGGCTGAATTGCAGTTTTTCCAGTAATGCCAGGCTTTGAATAGTTTAGTAGGTCAACGTCACAAGAAAGAACAGTCCCTGGGAAAGTACAGTCTGCTCCTCACCAATGTCTTTGTTTAGAAGATCTATTAAAGGACAAAATCACAATTTAGACAGTCTCTTCTCACAGTGCCAGACATTTAGATTTAAAAAATTTAAAAGCCAAGCCACAGCCAGATCTTTTCATTCCAACATTTACTTTGTCTAAATCAAAGATGTGAACCTTTGCACGCAGGTTCACATTGCATCCAGGGTGTCTATGGGCATGGTAACACAGCCCGGAGCTCCTGCTGGAATCGCAAGAAAAGCTGTTCTAAGTGACCTGGGGCCCTTTTCTGTGAAGGGAACTTTTCAGCCCTGCTCAGGGGACCACATTCAGTCCTAAGTGGCCACTAATTTAAAGATCAGAAAGTATCTTAATTTGGACATTTCTTTTGTCTTAAGATACATTCTTTTTTTTCTCATTTTACCTTTCAGCTTCCATTGCTTCACATCTCTAGAGGCCTCTCCTGCCTCTGACTTCCTCTCAAGGTCAGAACCACCTGGAGCAAGGCATCTGCTGGACACACACCAGTGGTTCTCAAAGATTGGTCCCTGGACCAGTAGCTTCAGCATCACCTGGCAACTTGTGAGGAATGCTAACTCTCGCACCCCCATACCAGTACCAGAAACTCTAGGGCTGGGGCCCTGCACTCTGAATTTTAGCAAGCCCTGCAGGTGATTCTGACAAGTTTGAGAACTACTCTGTCATATATCATTTCAGTCAATCCTCTCAACAACCCTGAAGGGTAGGCATTCTCCTTACTTTGCAAATGAAGAAGCTGAAATTTAAAAATGAAAAAGCAATTAACCACTCTCCAACCTCAAGCCAAGCCCCACTCCAGTCCGGTGAGCTGACTCGGCGGGTCGCCGCAGTCGGGGGAGACAAGCGGACACAGAAGAACGCAAAAATGAACCCAGCAAGAACAAGCAGAAAGGGAGGGGGTACGTAATAAATAAAAAATAAATCTTTAAAAAAAAAAACAAAACAGAGGCTTCCTCAAGGCTGTGGGATAAAGTTAGCTGAAGGGCTGCATTTGCTGGGCAGGCCAGGAAAGCTAAGCTTCAGGGAGTCATCAGAGAAGTTCTTGGTGCCCCTCCTGACCGGAGTCTCCACAGGGCACTCTGGAGCTAGTCTGTGCCCCTTTTGTGGGTCCCTGGTCCTGTTTTGGCTGGGAAAGACAGAATCATGAAAGACCTCCATGGGCTCTCTGGGGTGACCCTCCTCCCAGAATTTGTCCTCCAGGCAAAAGGAGCATGAGACAACGAAAGGAATGTAAAAAACTATAGAGACGGACAGTTTGGGACAAAGGCCTGCCAGCTTCGATACCCGAGAGACAGCAGTTTGTCCCCTGGGAAACAGAGGGGACAACCAAATCCTGTAAACAGGGGAACTCCAAAACAACTAGCATGCAAATGCTCTGGACAAGACAGAGGATCAATAAGACAGGGGAAACCCTGCACAGCGCATTTGCCTTGGGCAGACCTTCTAGATAGGAGGACCGAAGCTCAGGAAAATCTCCATCTTATCACCGGCTGGTTACAAAACCAAGAAACAGACATCTCAGGGAGTAAATCGCAAGAGTTAACATTTAAAAATATTAAAATGTACAGTGTGCAAAAAAAGAGTACAAGACAAAGAAACAGGAAATGATGGTCCATCCAAAGGAAAAGGATAAAAATACAGGAAACACCAACGAAGAAGACAAGAATGTGGATACACCGAACACAGCCTTTAAAAAATAATAAAATTGGCCCGGCTAGATAGCTCAGTGGATAAAGAGCTCGCCGGTGTACCACATGGGAGGCCCCGGGTTCGGTTCCCGGGGACCTCTCCGAGCGGGCAGACGGCCTTGAGAAAGGCAAGCCGGTGTGGGTGGGGCAGAGCCGCCGTGGGCAAGGCAAAAAGCCACCACGGGCAGGGCGGAGCCCCCACGGGCATGGCAAAGTCACCCGTGAAAAGCGGAGCTGCCGCCTGCGAACTGCAGAAGCCGAGCAGCCCGCAAAAAACATGGAGGACTGCTGCCCGCAAAACATGGAGCGGAGCCGCCCGTGGGAAGGGAATGGAGCCACCCTCGAACGGAACGAGCCACCGCTGTGGAGGGCCAACTCGGCGCGTCGCCACGGGGACGGGAGGAGACAAGAAGCAGACATAGAAAAACACAGAAGAATGGACACACAGCAAGAGCAAGCAGAAAGGGGGGGGGGGATATGTAATAAATAATAAATAAATATTTAAAAAATAATAATAATAATAAAATCATCTTTAAAATGCTCAAGGAGATGAAAGAAAGTACAGAGAAAGACCTAAGGGATATCAGGAAACCAATGAATGAACAATATGAGAGTCTAAATAAAGAGACAGAAATTTTAAAAAGGAACCAAACAGAATTACTGGACTTGAAGACCACAATAACTGAAATGAATAATGCCCTGGGGGATTTCAAGAGCAGTTTGAAGCTGTCAGAAAAAAGAATCAGTGAACTTGAAGACAAGGCACTTGAAACGAGTTAGGCTGAGGAGCAGAAAGGAAAAAAAAATTTTTTAAAGCAAAAATAGCCTAAGACAACTATGAGACACCATCAAATGCACAAATATATGTGTTATAGGAGTCCCAGAAAGAGATAAGAAAAAGGGGCAGAAGGAATATTCAAAGAAATAATAACAGAGAACTTCTCAAACTTAGCAAAAGACATGACTACACAGATCAAAAAGCTCAGAGAATACCAAACAGGATAAACATGAAGAAAAATATACCCCATCATATATTGATTATACCAACAAATGCAAAGGACAATGAGAGAATTCTGAAAGCTACAAGAGAAAAGCAACATTTACATATAAGGGAGTCCCAATAAGATTAAGTGCAAACTTCTCATCAGAAAACAAGAAGGCAAGAAGGCAGTGGGTTGAAATACTTAAAAGTGCTGAGGGAAAACTGCAGCCAATAATTTTATATCTGGCAAGACTCTCTTTCAAAAATGAGAGAGAGATCAAGGCATTCTCAGATAAACAAAAGCTGACGTAGTACATCACCACTAGCAAGCAATACTAAAGGGAGTTCTTCAGAATGAAATGAAAGTACTCTAGACAGTGATGCAAAGCAGCACAAAAAAATAAAGACCTGAGGTAAAGGTAACCACGTGGGTATTATGAATATATTGTTTGATATGTAACTCCCATTCTTACTTCCTACAGGTGCTAAAATGCAAATGCATAAAAAGTAATGATAAATATAGGTTTTTGGACATACAATGTACAAAGATATAAGTGGTAACAAGTACAAAAAATGGTGGGGAGACAGAGGGGTATAAGAAAAATATATGTGCATGCTATTGAAGTTAAGTTGGTATCAAACCAAATATAATTGTTATATTTTTAGGATGTTAAATTTTACTCATATGATAACCACAAAGGAAAGAGATGAAAAATATCCAGATAAAAATGAGAAGGCACTCATTATGGTACAACACAAAAAAGCAAATAAATATAAAAGTAGGCTTTAACGGAAGTGAGGGACAAAAAAGGTATAAGACTTACAAAGGCTAAATAGAGAAATGGCAGAAGAAAGACCCATATTATCAGTAGTGACTTTAAAAGTAAATGGATTAGGGGCCGGCTGGATAGCTCAGTGGATAAGGGTGCCAGTATACCACACGGGAGGCCCCGGGTTAGGTTCCCACGGACCTCTCCAAGAGGGCAGACGGCCTTGAGAAAGGCAAGCCGCCATGGGCTGGCAAAGCCGCTGTGGGCAAGGCAAAAAAAGCCACCACAGGCACGGCAAGTCACCCGTGAAACACGGAGCTGCCGCCGATTCTCGGAAGCCGAGCAGCCCGCAAAACACGGAACTCTGCTGCCCGCAAAACACGGAGCGGAGCCGCCCATGAAACGGAATGGAGCCACCCACGAATGGAGCAAGCCGCCTGCGCGGAGGGCCCACTCAGCGCATCGCCGCAAAGACGGGGAGACAAGAAGCAGACATAGAAAAACACAGAAGAATGGACACACAGCAAGAGCAAGCAGGAAGGGAGAGGGGGAACATGTAATCAAAAAAAAAAAGTAAATGGATTAAACTCACCAGTCAAAAGGCAGAGATTGGCAGAATAGATAAAAAAGCAAAACCCAACTATATGTTGTCTACAATAGACTTACCTTAAAGTCAAAGATATAAGTAGGTTGACGGTGAAAGGATGGAAAAATATATATACTCTGCAAGTAGTAACCAAAAGAGAGCAGAAGTGGCTATACTAATAGACTTAAAGTCAAAAACAGTTAGAAGGGATAAAGATGGTCATTATATAGTGATAAAGGGGACAATTCTACAGAAAGATGTAACAATTGTAAATATATGTACCTAATAGCACGGCCCCAAAATAGATGAAGCAAATACTGGCAGATTTGAAGGGAGAAATTGACAGTTCTGCATTAATAGCAAGAGACTTTAAGACACCACTCTCATTAATGAATAGAACATCTAGTCAAAAGAGCAATAAGGAAGTATAGGATTTAAATGGTACACTAAACCAACCAGCAGACCTATATAGAACACTACACCCAAGAAAAACATTTTTCTCAAGTGTACATGGATCATTCCCTAGGATAGACCATATACTGGGTCACAAAAGAAATCTCAATAAATTAAAAATATAGAAATCACAAAATCAATGTATATTCTCCAACCACAACAGAATAAACTATAAATCAATAACAGGGGGAGAAATGGAAAATTCACAAATATGTGTATATTAAACAACATACTCTTAAACAACCAATGGGTTAAAGAGGAAATCAGAAGACAAATTAGGAAATATCTCAAGGTGAATGAAAAGGGAAATACTACATACCAAAATTTACGGGATGCAGCAAAGGCAGTGCTGAGAGGGAAATTTATAGCTCTAAATGTTTACATTAAAAAAGAAGAAAGACTTCAAATCAGAAACCTATCCTTAAAATTGGAAGAACTAGAAAAAGAAGAGCAAACTAAACCCAATGCAAATAGATGGAAGGAAATAAAGATCAGAGCAAAAATAAAAGACATAGGAAAAACAACAATAGAGAGAATCAACAAAACCAAAATTTGGTTCTTTGAAAAGATCAATAAAATCCACAAACATTTTGTGAGACTGACAAAGAAAAAAAGAAAGAGCATACAAATAATGAAAATCAGAAATGAAAAGGGGACATTACTACTGACCCTGCTGAAATAAAATGGACTATAAGTGGATATAATGAACAACTGTATGCCACTAAATTAGATAACCTAGATGGAATGGACAAATTCTTAGAAAAACACAAACTACTTACACTGACACAAGAAGAAATAGAAGATCTCAACAAACCAATTACTAAATTGAATCAGTAATCAAAAACTTCCCAAGAAAGAAGCAGATGGCTTCACAGGGAAATTCTACCAAACAATCTGAGAAGACTAAACTCCAATTCTGCTCAAACTCTTCTGAAAAATTGAAAAAGAGGAAACACTCCCTATCTCATTCTATGAAGCCAACATCACCCTTATACCAAAGCCAGATAAAGATAGCACAAGAAAAGAAAACTACACACCAATATCTCTTATAAATATAAATGCAAAATTCCTCAACAAAATTCTAGCAAACCAAATCCAACAGCATATTAAAATAATTATACACCATGATCAAGTGGGATTTATCACTGGTATGCAAGGTTGGTGTAACACAAGTAAATCAATTAATGTAATACATCACATTAACAGAATGAAGGAAAATAACTATATGATGATCTCAATTAATGCAGAACAAGCATTTTGACAAAATACAGCAACTTTTCTTTGTAAAAACACTTAGAATGTTAGAAATAGAAGGAAACTTCCTCAACATGACAAAGGGCATGTTCATGGATTAGAAGACTAAATATTGTTAAGATGTCAATACTACCAAAAGCAAATTCATAGATTCAGTACAATCCCAATAAAACTTCCAACAACCCTCTTTGCAGAAAAGGAAAATCATCAAAATTACATGGAAGGGGGAAGTGGATGTGGCTCAAGTGGTTGGGCTCCCATCTACCATATGGGAGGCCCTGGGTTTGGTTCCCAGGTCCTCCTGGTGAGGGCAAGCTGGCCCACGCCCTCAGAGAACTGACAGCCCGCGCCTGCGGAGAACTAACGGCCCATGACCATAGAGAGCTGGCACAGCAAGATGACGCAACAAAGGGAGACAAGCAGACATAGAGGAAATGCACAGCAAATGGACACAGACAGCAGACAGTGAGCACAAGCGGCAAGGCGGGGGGAGGGAATAAATAATTTTTTTTTTAATCTGGGAAGCACAGTAAAACTTAAAAAAAAAAAATTACATGAAAGGATAAGGGCCCCAAAATGGCTAAAGTCATTTTGGGAAAAAAAGAATGTGTTGAAGGATTCACACTTCCCAATCTCAAAAAGTTATTAAAATCCACAGTAATCTAAGCAGCATGGTACTGGCACAAGGACAGATATATAGACTAATAGAATAGAACTGAGAGCTCAGAAATCAACCTTGCTTTTATGACCAAATGTTTTTTTACAGGGTGGCAAAAACCACTTAATAAGAAAAGAACAGTCTCTTCAACAAATGGTGCTAGGAAAACTGGGTCTCCATTTGAAAAAAATGAAGGAGGAGCTCTACCTCACATCATACACAAAAGTCAACTCAAAACAGATAAAAAACCTAAATATAAGAGCTAGAACTATGAAACTCTTAGAAGAAATATAGGGAAGCATCTTCAGGACCTTGTACTAGGCAATGAGTTTCTTAGACTTTACACCTAAAGCACAAGCAACAAAATTAAAAAAAATAGATAAATGGGACCTCATCCTTATGAAAATCAAACACATTTGTTCCATCAATGACTTTGTCACGAAACTAAAAAAGGCAACCTACATAATGGGAGAAAATATTTGGACCCCACATATCCAACAAAGGATTAATATCCAGTATATATAAAGCAATCCTTCATTTAACAACAAATAGACAAACAACCCAATTTAAAAATGGGCAAAAGACTTGAACAGACAAGTTCTCAACAGAAACCATGGAAACAAGAAGGCACAGGATGAAAATATTTAAACTGTTAAAAGAAAACAATTGCCAACCACAAAGTGTATATCCAGTGAAACTGTTTTCAAACTGAGAGATTAAGATATTTCCAAAAAACAAAGCTGAGTGAGTTCATCACCACTAGACCTACCCTACAAGCAATACTAAAGGGAGTTCTTCACACTGAATGGAAAGGTCACTAGACAGTGGATCAAAGCAGCATAAAGAAATAAAGATCTCCTGTAAAGGTAAGCATATGGTTAATTATAAATGCCAGTACTATTGTATATTTTGCTATGTCACTCCACTTTTTACTTCTTGCAGGTTCTAAAATGCAAATGCATAAAAAGTGATGATAAGTTTATGGTTTGGGGTATACATTGTATAAAGATATAATCTGTTACAAGTACAACAAAAAGATAGGGGACTGAGGGATATAGGAATAGTGTATATGCATGCTATTGAAGTTAAGTTGGTATCAAATCATATGTGATTGTTATCGATTTAGGATGTTGAATTTGAGCCCCATGGTAACCACAAAGAAAATATATGAAAAATACAAACATAGAGAAGTGAGGAGGGACTCAAATGGTCCAATACAAAAAAAATCAAATAAATATGAAAGTAGGCATTAATGGAAGAAATGAGGGACAAAATAGGTATAAGACTTATAAAGAATGAACAGAAAAATGGCAGACGGAAGTCCTGCATTACTGCTAGTTACTTTAAATGTAAATGGATTAAACTCCCCTACCAAAAAGCAGAGATTGGCAGAATGGATAAAAAAAGCATGACCCACCCATCTATATGCTGTTGACAGTAGACTAAACTTAAATTCAAAGACCCAAGTAGGTTGAAAGCGAAAGGATGAAAAAAATTATACCGAGCAAGTGGTAACCAAAAGAGAGCTGGTATAGCTATAGTAAGCTCAAATAAAATAGACCTTAAATCAAAAACTGTTATGAGGGACAAAGAACGTTACTATATACTGATAAAAGGGTCAATCCAACAAGATATAATTACAAATATATATTCACCTACTAGCAGAGCCCCAAAATAAATGAAGTAAATATTGACAGGTTTGATGGGAGAATTAGATGGTTCTACATTAATAGTAGGAGACTTCAATACACCATTTACAATAATGGATAGAACAATTAGACAGAGGGTCAATAAGGAAACAGAAGACTTGAACGATACTATAAACCAACTAGACCTACCAGATATATAGAAACTTCGCCCAACAGCAGTAGAATATGCATTCTTCTCCAGTGCACACAGATCATTCTCCAAGACAGATCATATGTCAGTCTCAATTTAAAAATCACACCAGTTTCAATAAAAATACCATATAATCAAAAATATTGAAATCATACAATGTATCTTCTCCAACCATAACAGAAAGAAGCTAGAAATCAATAGTAGAGCGAGAACTGAAAAATTCATTAAGTTTGTGAAAATTAAATAATATACTCTTAAACAACAAATGGGCCAAAGAAGAAATCACATGGGAAATCAGGAAATATCTTGAGGTGAAGAGAAATAAAAACACAACATATCAAATCTTATTGGATGCAGCAAACGCAGTGCTGAGAAAGAATTTTGTAGGTCTAAATGCTTACATTAAAAAACAGGAAAGATATCAAGCCAGAGAACTAACCTCACAATTGCAGGACCTAAAAGAGAAAAGCAAAGTAACCCCAAAGAGAGTGGAAGGAAGGAAATAACAAAGATTAGAGTGGAGATAAATTAAATAGATAATAAAAAAGTATTAAGAGAATCAACCAAAAGTTGGTTCTTTAAAAAACTCAATAAAATTGACAAATGTTTACCTAGATTGACAAAGAAAAAAAGACAGAGGTGCAAATAACTAAAATCAGAAATGAAAGGGAGTATATTAGTATATTACTACCAATCCCACAGAAATAAAAAGGATTACAAGAGGTTACTACAACTCTACAGCTACAAATTAGAGAACCTAGATGAAATGTACAAAGTCCTAGAAACAAACAAACTACCTACACTGATTCAAGAAGAAATAGACAATCTCAATAGACTAAAAACAAAGATATGAATTAGTAATCAAAAACCTCCCAATGAAGAAAAGCCCAGGACCAAACAGCTTCATTGGTGAATTTTATCAAACATCCCAAGAAGAATTAAAACCAAGCCTGCTCAACTCATAAAAAACTGAGAGGAGGGAACACATCCTAACTCATTCGATGAGGCCAAAATCCATCTAATACCAAAGCCAGGTAAAGATACCACAGGAAAAGCCTACAGACCAATGTCCTATATGAATATGGATGCCAAAATAGTCAACAAACTACCAGCAAATCAAATCCAACAGCACATTAAAAGAATTATATACCATGATCCAGTGGGATTTATCCCAGGTATGCAAATGGAAGTAAGGGGATATAGAAGAAAACTGGCCCAAAGGCAAATAAAGGAACAATATGAAGTAGAGTTGGGGGGGGGGGTAGGGAAAAGGATGCTAGTCTACAATATTTGAAATAATGCCCAATTCATGCTTCCACAAAAAATCAAATTGGAAAGAAGTAGCAGGCAGATGAGGAATGATGGCTATAAAATGACAGTAGACTGGGGTATTTTCAGCACCTACTAACTGCAATGCATCCGAGAAATAATGAGGAGGACAAATGGGATGCAAAAAGATTTGCCTTAACCTAGGAGGATGCGGTTCCAATTCTGGCCCTAAAACTGAGTAGTTTTGTGTTTCTCTCTCTGAGCCTGTCTTCACTTTGCAAAACATGGGGTTTGCCCCAAGAATCTCTAAGGTCCTTTCCAGTTCTGGCTTTTTATGATGTGTGATGGTGGGAAAGAAAAGGAAGCGTGAGCTCCTTATGGGCAAGAATTTCATGTTTCCATGTTCACTGATGATTCTTGAGTCTCCAGCCTGACACGTGTTATGTACTCAATAAATAGGCTGTGTTCACTCAGAAATAAATAAATTAGCACAGTGGCTGCCCTTAGGGAGCACACCATTTAATAGACAGCATTGACTTTGAAAATAGAATCTGTGACTAATTGATTTACTTGTTCATTATGCAGACACATCCTCATTCCTATGATTGCTCCTTTCTCAGAGGCACAGGAGGACTTTGTCAGGCAGTGAATTTGTGTGAGGAAAGGCACAAAAGCCAAAAAGCACAAGGTCCATGGGGAAGGCGGAACGGTCTGGGATGACTGAAGGACAGGAGGTGTGTGGATGAGGCATAGAAATCTGAAAATTGAGTTGGGGCTGAACTGGTTCAGCAAAGCTCACCAAGGCACATTTGCCTTCTGTTCAGAGAGGTGATATGAGGCCATGTTTAAGAGCACAGGTCTAGAGCCAGAAGGCTGGGTTCCCAAACCAGTTTAATCTAGAGCAACTAACTTAACCTTTCAAGCCTTCTCTTCCATAGAGGTAAAAAGGTACCTTAACATAATAATAGTACCTCATCATAGGGTTGGTGGGAGGGTTGAATAAGTCCATACATGCAAAGCACTTACACAATGCCAGAATATAAGAAAGCATACATAAATCTTAGCTATAAATACTGTTATTATTAATTATGGAATCAATAGTGTCACTGACAGGGTAGTGATAAGATCACAGCCTCCGTTCCTGGTGTTTGATTGTGCCATGATGTGTAGGATGGAGGGGAGGACACCAAGAGGTAGAAGGCCAAGATAATATTTAAGAGGTCACTGCAATTCTAGGTGAGAGGTACTGAGCATCCAAAGTGGCAAAGATAAAGGAAAGAAAAAGGAAGGGAAAGGGGTCAGATGCCAAATAAATCTAAGCAGGCAAATGAAAAAAGTAGGCAAATGCCCTTTTTGTCACTGGTAAGGAAAGCAGAATACTCGGTGAGAAGATAAAAGGATTTTGTCTGAAAAATGTCCATTTTGTCACTCAAGTG
The DNA here is from genome assembly GCA_004027955.1 of Chaetophractus vellerosus. NCBI lineage: Eukaryota > Metazoa > Chordata > Mammalia > Cingulata > Chlamyphoridae > Chaetophractus > Chaetophractus vellerosus. The sequence goes on from PVKH010014337.1 coordinate 13,710, forward strand.
TCTGTCGAAGTTACACCAGAAAATAAATTCTGCCTGTCCTAGACTGTGAGCTTCTTACTTATGTTGTTATATCCAATGGTCCTGGTACAGAGCAGGCATTCAGTGTTTGTTGAGTGAATAATCACCAACACTACTGAAACAAATGTAGAGGGACGCATCTTCCTCTGGATGCATTCGAGAACAATTAGTGAAAATACAAAATAGCTCCTTGAGATTCTTTTCAGGGCCACCACCAGGCTGAGGGTAATCAGCAGGTGATTAATGTCCCAAAGAGCAGGGGCCTAGAGCAGAACTCCACATTGTGAGCATATTATGGGATAATTCTTACCCAATTTAGCTAGACACCAAGTCAACTGATGCCCAACAAAATGCAACAACTGTATACAGAGAAAACCAAATACGACATCTCACCAACATCCAGTATCTGCTCTGTTCTGGATTATAAAATGCCCTACTCTACTAATTAGTGGTGTGCAGATTAGCATGTTCTACAGTCTTAGTCTTAGAGAGGAAATTTCTTCCAGCTTCATAATATCAATATTCTTTCTTTATTTAGAGCAGGGTTTCTCAACCTTGGCACTATTGAAATTTGGGGAGAGATAATTCACTCTGGTGTTTTGTTTTGTTTTGTTTTGTTTTGTTTTGTTTTGTTTTGTGAGGGGGGCTGTCCTGCCCACTGCAGAGCTTACAAAGACTTTCACATTTTCACACATTTGATTTGAACCTCTCAACAACTCTCTGAGGAGGCAGGGTAGACAGTGAGCAAATTCTAACTATTGCAATGCTTGTTTTCTGTTTTAAAATGTAAAGAAATATATTTTACATAAACTTACGCATGATTGTTTAAAAGGCAACGATAACACTCATGTCAAGATCATGAAATCTCTAATCCTATCTCTACCACCAATTTTGCTGGGCCTCTCTGGAGAGTCCTTTCACCCCTGCAGGCCTGTTTCTTGCATCTATGAAACATGGGGTTGACCAGGGTTCTTCCCTGTTCTAACACTACAATGCTCTGGACCTATGCCACGAAACTTCGATTTTACTTTAGCTGAAGGTGACTTTTAACCTACTTGCCATGCATCTACTGTCACACAAAGCAATGACTGGCAGACCTTAGGTATAGTGCCTGCTGCCTGTATGGCTACAGGGGTTCCAAAGTCCTCCAGTAACGCCCTGAGCCTGGCTTAATTGCCAACTCCACTCCTCTTACCTCTTTGGTTATCATTCTGCCTGAAGCTACGACCAAAGTTACAAAGTGCAAACTTTCAGGGAATGGGTGGCGGCCAAGAGAAGCCTGAACATCATAGTGGGTCGCTTCTCGGGAACCCCCCGCCCCCATTAGTCCCCTACACAGCCAGTCCCTGAAAAGTCCTGTCTCTTATCCACTAAGCCCTAGAATATCGCCCCACCTCACACCATTAGCACCCACTCGGGGCGGGGAACCATGCACCCTGCACGCCACTATGTGTACAGGCCTAGGACCCAGCAGACCCACGTTTTACCTCTAGCATTAACTGCTAACAAACCACTTTCCCTGCCGGCCAAAGGTGTGAGGCTGAACTCGGACGACCTCCCAGCTCCTCTCATCTGCAGAGTGCAGTCAGCCCAAGGCACCGCCCCCCGGGCTCCCGAAGACCCGCCCGGGTCCCTCCAGGGGCAGCAGGCCCGTCTTCCCCGCGGGGAGGTTTGACCAGCCCCCGCGCTCCTCCAGCGGGCCGGCCGCTACCTGGTCCAGCAGCCGGTAGATGCTGACGCCCGAGGTCTCCAGCAGCAGCTGCCAGTCGGCCCCGGCCAGCGCGGGCTGCTGGAGCTCGGCGCACACCTCCCGGAACTGCTCCTCCGAGAAGCAGCTGGCCGCGGGCTCCATCCTTCCGCAGCCACAGCTCCTCCGCCAGGAGGGGAGGCCAGGGACAGGGCCTGTGTAGGCCCGGGGGCGGGGCGACCCGGCGTCCTCGACGTGATTGGCGGAGCCCCGAGGAGGATGAGGCCGGAGGCGGGACTTAGGAGGAGGAACGGCCTGAGGAACGGCCTTGGCCACCCACACACCTCACCCCACACCCACAGCTGGTTCCAAACGATAAGCTGATCTCCCCAGAGTCCTCGGACTCCCATTCCTCTTACCTTTTGCGCATGTTTGCTTTAAACTGACCAATCTTTGACTCCCCTGGGAAATCTATTACCCTCCACCCCTAGACCGCAATACAGGCACAAGCCCACAGGTCCCTCTAGCTCTGCTTGTGTGCTCCCCGCCCGCTGGTTGAGCCGCCCTAGCCCAAGCGCTTTCCGTCTACCTCTCATGGCACCCGTGTCTCTTTGGGACCTGTGACTAACAAACTATCTTTTCTCATGCATTATGGCCTCGATGTCCCATTGTGTCATACCTGGCCTCCATCCAGACCCAAATTTAAAATCCAACTCAACTGATTAGAAACAAGTGGCTCAGGGAGCGCGGTGTTACTCACGACCATGGGAACTGAGGCATAATGTCTTTTGGCTGTTCTTGGGTTACTGACTGGCTCTCTCAGAGAGCTAATACTACGTGGGAAGGATCCATGGCATGCTGACTTATGTCCCTGCTGCTTTGCACCACCTCTTGTTGACTCTGAGGAGAGTTGCCTAAGCTTCTCACCCCAAATTGGCAGTCCTGTAGATTGGAGTCCTCCCCAGGAGCTGCAGTCAGCCAAGCAAGAGGGGAAACCCTGTGGTTTCTAGTGCTCCCTTGAACAGGGAACGACTGGTGTCAGGTGACATGGACACTGAACAACACTGGCTGCATAAGGAAGGTCTTGCTGTGATTCAAATACAAGGAG
>PVKH010014338.1:0-16520 GCA_004027955.1 Chaetophractus vellerosus
CTTCTTGAATGGTTACTTCGCATGAATTCCCAGTGGCTGCACTCCACATGGAAGTTTGGAGAAGCCGTTATCCAAAGTTGTTGCTGTTCTTCACTTCTCCTTCTGGACTCTCCTGCCTCCCTTGTATCTGTAGTTAGAGCTGTAGGTTGGTCTTTTGCAAATTCCAGATTCTTTTTGTGTGTCCCTTCTGGAGGCAGTCACTTGTGTCATTTATAGCTACATCCTAAATGATAATACTGGTTATGGTTCTAATGAAAGCCAATTTTTAAAAGAATCACTTACTGAAGTCATTAGCAAGCAGCTGTGGGGGGACATGGAGGATTGAATGAAAAAAAAAGTTTCATACAGTCCTCCAGTTTAAAAGAACATCTTAGAAGCTCAGAAAAGGGTTTGCTCTCTGTCTTTTCAGTCTAGGGAGTAATGCTTCAGACTATGCCAGTCTAAGCAGATAGGTGATGTATAATCAAGAGCAATACTCATGATATTGCATGTTTTAACAACCTAGCATAATGAGTATTGAAATTATCTAATCTTGAGGATGTATGTGCCTAAACAAGAGCTGAGAATCAGGTGAAAGACTGAGTTGATGTAAATAATCTCAGTTAATTTTTTAGAAACTAAAAACACAGCTTAGCTATTTGGTATGACTTAATAATAAACGAACTGTTAAATATTAAGTTACTAATATAAATACATTCCTGTTGTGTAAAATACAAATTTTGGAATTTCTTGGGAATCCTTTCTTTTGAATTTATTTTTAAAAGTTTATCCTAAAGTAAGGTGCATAGTACCATACATTGCTTGCCTCTGCCATGTGATGGAGCAGGGTTTGCCACACACCATCGATAAAGGGTCTGAGACCACTAAGCTGGGATAAGTAAGGCAAAATAAGGTCTTGGACACATCTTGGAATACCTAAAATGGTTGTCAAGATGGCAAAATTTGATCTTTGAGGCAAAAGAAGAATCATAAGCACAACTAGGACCAGACACTGGAGAAGACCAATTTGATGGCAATTCATTGACTCTATGGAACAAATCAGACAATGAAACTAGTGGGAATTAAGCAACAGGCACAGGAGGTTGAGCCAGGAGGTACACAGGAGGGTTAGCTTCTTTACAGCCATAGTTTTTTACTAGAGCTCATCTTCCCCTGGAAGTATCTGAAGTTCAGATACTTCAACCAGTTCCAGCACCAGCAGAATCCAATATCTCCTCTTATAAGTGTGGGACATAAAGAGACCAAATGTTGAATGGGTCCCTCAAAGGCGGGGGTCCTTAAGCTTTTTTGTTCCATGGACCGCTTTGCCAGTCAGGTGAAAACCATGGACCCTTTACTAAGTCCACACTGTACTGTATATTATTTAATAAATATATCACACCTGCACCAACACCAACACATCCCCACAAGAATAATGTTTTTTTTTTTTTATTTCAATTCAAGCTCACAGACCCCTGATTAAGAACCCCTGTTCTAAGGCCAGGTGAAGGAAAAATCATGATATACAAAGTTAACATGGGAAACAATAGCAGGAGATTGCAACCAGTTTAATAAATCTTTACAGTTAAAAAAAATAAAGTTTTTTAATGCTATACTTGGGAAATTAAACACTGCTGTCTTCCAGAGTCTGTGCTGGGTATTTTACATCTCGTTTGTTTCTCACAGCTTGTACCAAGTAAGCATTTTATACATGAAGAAACTGAGATTCAGAGAGGTTAAATAATTTTTGTCAATGGTTACATAGCCAACAAGTGGTTGTCACAGTTGTATTTGACTTCCTATCCCTGGATCTCATTTGTGATCCATTGACCCATGTTTGGACAAGTAGATGGGGTTTAGATGAGTGAGAATTTTTGTAGGACCTCACAAGTTTATTGAATGATTCATGAATCAGGAAGCATCCCAGTCAGAAAGGAGAAGGGAGCTCCCTAATGTGAGGGTTTGATATGGACCTTACACTAAGACCGTCGGTATACCAATTGATTACGTTTGCCCTAGCAAGTTAACTGTCGGTGGGTAGATCCTTTGAAATTTATCATGCTATGCTATATAATGAGAACAGTGACTCACTTGAGGTGGGGACAATATGGGAGGAAAGTTTTCTAGATGTCATTAGTATGAATATGATGAGTTCTTAGGCATAGAAAAAATCCTTTGCATTTAGAAGACTTATTTACCGTGGAGAGTACATCCCTAGAGTAAGAGAAATACCAAAAAGAAAAAAAAAATGTGTGGATAAAGTAACTTCCAAAAGTCCCAAGATTGTTTGTTGTACTCCAATGTCCAGCAAGTCATATAGAAATCCTCTAACTCTGCCCAAAGTTTCCAGTGCTGGCTCAATTTCCTTTTATTTTCCCTAAGGAAATATACCTCCAATTACTATTGCTCAACAGTAAAGAAATCTGACTTGCTTTTTAAAAACGTATTTTATAATAAACTTAATTTTGGAGCAGATTTTAGGTTTACAGAAAAATTTTCACAAAAAATACAGAGTTCCCACATATCCCCTCTCCCTCCCTTCTCCACATTTTTCTTAATTATTAACATCTTGCATTAGTGTGGTCATGTGCTACAATTGATGAACCAATATCAATACATTATTATTAACTAAAATCTATAAGTTCACATGAGGATTCACTCTTTGTGTTGGCCAATTCTGTGGGGTTTGAAAAATGCATTATATCATTATCTACCGTTTCAGTATCATACAGAATAGTCCCACTGCCCTAAAAAATGCCCTGTATTCCATCTACTCATCGCTGTCTCCATCCCCCTGAACCCCACTGGCAACCACTGATCCTTTACTGTCTCTATAGTTTTGCCTTTTCCAGAAGGTGTTATATTTGGAATCATACACTATGTAGCTTTTCCAGGCCGGCTTCTTTCACTTAGCAATATGTATTTAAGGTTCATCCATGCCTTTTGTGACTTGATAGCTCATTTCTTTTTACTACTAACTAATATTCCATTGTATAGATGTACCACAGTTAGTTTATCCATTTATCTATTGAAGGATATCTTGTATGCTTCCAATTTTGGCCATTATGAATAAAGCTGCGGATAAACATTTGCATGCAGGCTTTTGTGTGGACAAAAGTTGTCAGATCATTTGTGTAAATACCTAGGGACACGATTGTTGGATCATTGTAAGTCTGTGTTTAACTTGGTAAGAAACTGCCAAAGTGGCTGTACAATATTCCTTTCAATGTTAAATGAGAGTTCCTGTTGCTCCAATCCCCACAGCATTTGTTACTCTAAGTGTTTTGGATTTTAGCCATTCTGTTAGGTGCATAGTTGCATTTCACTGTTGCTTTTTTATTTACCAGTTTTATTCACACACCATGCAGTGCATCCAAAGTGTACAATCAATGGCTCTCAGTATAATCATAGAGATACGCATTCATCAGCACAATCAATTTTAGAACATTTTCATTACTCCATAAAAGAAAATCCCATACCCTTTAAACTTCCATATTATTGACCCTTAGCATTGGTATAGAACCTTTGTCACAATAGATGAAAAAAATATTAAAATATTGCTGTTAACAATAGTCAATAATTTACATCCATTTTATTTTTCCCATATATACTTTATTAGTAACACCTTGTAATAATGATGTATATATGCTCTAGTTCATGGAAGCACATTCTTATATTTGTACTATAAACCACAGTCATCATCCACAACAGGGTTCGCTATTTTATAGAATCCCAAATTTACCCTCTAGCTTTCCTTCTATTGACATTTACAACCCTAGTCTTGCCCCTTTTATCCACAATCATACCCATAAATCAGTGCTAACTAAACTCACAATAAAGCACTACCATCTCTATCCATTTCCAAACATTTAAAATCAACCATACTAAACATATTTGTACACATTAAGCTTCAGCTCCCCTTTCTCTACATTCCTTCCTTCTCCTGGTAACCTATACTCTAGATTCTAACTCCATCAGTTTACTCATTATAATTAGCTCATATTAGTAAGACCATACAATATTTGTCCTTTTGTGTCTGACTTATTTCACACAACATAATGTCAAGATTCTTCCATGTTGACCCATGCATCAGGACTTCATTCCTTCTTACAGCTGAATAATATTCCATTGTATCTATATACCACATTTTGTTTATTTGTTCATTGGTTGATGGACACTTGGGTTGCTTTCATCTTTTGGCAATTGTGACTAATGCCTCTATGAACGTCAGTGTGCAAATGTCTGTTTATGTCCCTGCTTTCAGTTAGTCTGACTATATACCTAGCAGCAGGATTGCAGGATCACATGGCAGTTCTATACTTAGCTTCCTGAGGAACTGCCAAACTGTCCTCCACAGGGGCTGCACCATTCTCCTTTTCCAGCAGCAGTAAATAAGTGATCCTAATTCTCCAAATCCTCTCCAACTTGCTTTTAAATAACTATTTTTCCAGCTGAGTTTGCCGCCGTTCATCTACATGCTAATGAAACATAAAAGTTCAGTTCTCAACATTTAACTACCCCATGTTGACATTTGAAACCACTTTAAAGGAAAAAAGGCCTTATTTGAAGATGAGGAGAAGCAGAACAGGAGTGGAAGGGCTAAGACCTCAGAGCCCCCATTCTTAGGAAAATCAGCACTATTCTTGACATTCACTTTTTAAAGAATGAATTGAATGGTACAGTATCATAAGTTGTGAAATGAAATCTGTATATCAGAAACCATCAAGGGCTTTGAAGCTATCTAAAATAAACCAAATTTGAATGAAATAAGAAACAGAAGATCCAAAATGTCAATTATTATATCAGAATTATACATGGCTTCCCAAATTTCAACCACTGGTCAGAGTGTCAGGAAATATTATCAGAGACAATTTTGCCGGGTTGTGCTGATTTAATTTCTCCCCCTATCCCCAAGGCAAAACTGATGTTGAGAGAAAGCTAATACTTTGAGGCAAGTAACATTAATAAGAAATTTATTCGAGTCGGGCTCTTCATTTGGGGCTGTATTTGGTCTGTTTGCCCCAGTGCGCATGGGTGGATGTACTCGCGCGTGGAGCCCCGAAAGCCAATCTATACAACCGTCGGACACGTGACACGGAGATAGGAGTCCTTCCAGAGGACAAACCGGGGGAGGAGCAGGTAGAGGGGCAGAAGCCCATTGCTTCTCTCAGATCCAGTTGGTACTCAGTTTCCAAACGTAAACCCAAAACTGACTTCATGGCTGTTGAATTCTCTTTTAAATGACAATACAGATACCTCAGTCTCACCTAAATCTAATTTTTACGCTCATTTCACTTTGCTACAGCATTTTTTTTTCCTTCCACGCTGCATTTTTCTTGAACAGTCAGGAAACTGGCAGACTCTGACTAGCTTGTCAGAAAGGAAAGGAATTTATGTTTCATAGGAAAATTAATCTAATCAACAGAACATTTATAAGAAGACCAAGCCAGACTTGTTTACAAATGAACAGTACCTGGAGGAGAGAAATTTTAATCTCACTATAAAATGACCTTCCAAAGCCTCGGACACCATTGTTTAATTCTTTGTTAACACCTTGTATTTAAAGTTTACTGCCTATTATGGTTTTCAAGGAAAATAAGGAAGCTGAAAATCACCTTATTCCAATAAATTAGGAAGCAGGAAGTAAACCAATAATAACCTTCAATACTGAGATGATAACAGCATTCATAAAACAGGGATAAACAACACTGAAGTCTAATTTACCTCCGTATAAAATGTAAACTAGAACTCATGATGCAATAAAATATTAGTATCTTTACTGCCAGTATAATCTTAGCTAATCATTTCTTATGGTATGTCTGTAGTTACAATAAGTCATCTGCATGAAATTTGACTGAATAAATTTAGCCCAGCAGATGAAATTACTGTGGTTTTCCTCTCTTTCCAATTCACAAAATCTTTTCATTAATGTTCTCACACGTTCCTAAGCTGGTCCCATCCAGGATCAGCTTCTACTCTTTTCAGAATGTCACTGACCCCAAACAGTTTCCTTCGTAACAATCCCCTTCTTTGTAATACATAAACACATTCTTCAGGGGCTCTGTAATTATCCAAAATGAGCTTTAGTACTGCAAATTACTCCAGCACCCTTATGATTTATCTGTAGTAAACACACTTTGTAATATTTATATTCCCATTAAAACTGCCACTAACAATGAATTGACAGTTCATAAACATTTATATGATACAACGTGGACAAATACCGGATGCCCCTATAATAGTTATATTCCTTGCTCTTCCTATCATGTTGGGAAAAAACAAACTTTGGCATTTTGCCGTGTTTATGAAAATACCTTTGAAAATGGCTCAGCACATTGCGCTTCGCATTTGCAACCATTGCCTCTAAAAAGATGGCATTCGCCCGTACACACAAGGTCTGGGTTATTGCATTTTCACATTATGCATCATTACTCCGAGTAGGTGTCTTATCAGCAGCTCCAGTTGCTGTGGAGAAGATTGGGATTAAGCACTGGAAGCTTTTTATTTATTTTACATGCTTTATTCCTACAAGATTTTCTGCATATAAGCTTCTTTGTTCAGCCAAGAATTGGAGACATTGCCAAGGCATTGTAAAATTTACATCTTGCTTTTTCTCTTGTATTCTTTCCAAAATTGGATTGAAAACAAAGTATAGTTTTTAATTAAAGCTCTGACCAGCAATAGACATTTTCCCCCCAAGCAATGGTATTTCTGATCAGCAGTAAGGTTTTATAAAAGCCTAATAGGAGGTGTTCACTATTTAACCACAATCAGCCGTTAAGCAGTTTGCATGTCAGCTAAAACCGGTAGTACTGCTGACAATATTCATTTAAAGATAACCATCACCCAAGTTGATCTAACTTTGATCAACAAGGCTATGGAGAAATCTGAAGCAAATTTACCATTTCCTTTTAACATCTTGTAATCCAGAGTGAGTCTCTGATTTTAACAGAAAAACTGAGGGAAAAGTTTCAGATGATTTTTTTCCAAGCAACTTCAGAATAGACTTTTGACTACTATTTTATTACTTCTTTCAAACATTCATGGCCTATTTTATTTTTAAGTGGAGTCAAAACTCATCTCTTTTTTGCCTTCAAAATATTTTAATGACTTAAATATCCTCAGTAAAGCCAATAATTGCCTGTTCATCTGAGCACAGGTTTGAGAAATCCAAAGATTTGTCTAAGCCCGTCAAGAAATCAAAGACTCTGTTTTTTCACTTGGAAAATAAAATTAGTAACCACTCCTCCAATGTGGGAAGAACTTTTGCTACTCTTCTTGGACCTCTCTGGACTCTTGACTTCTCTGACACCACAAGTTTCTCCTCTCTCACTAGGCAGTCTGGTTTTGCACCCAAAATTTGAATATTAAAATTCCTTATAACTCAGCCCTAGGTCTTTAGATTCTCTCACCTTACTTTTCCCTGAGGAGATTTCATCCTTTTTCAGGTCTTTAAAAATGCCTAATGCTGATGACAAAAAAATCTATATGTTCAGCCCAGGGCTTCACTGAGGCCCAGACTCCTTTTATCCAAATGCTCACTTGACATCTTGACTTAAACATCTCATACATTCACGCTTATCCTGTCCAAAACTGAAATATTAAATTTTTCCCAAAATACCTGTTCTACTCCAATCTGGCTCAACTTAATAAATAGCATGCTAGTGTACCCCAGAAGCTCAAGCAAAAAAATAAACTAGAATGCATCACTTTCAATATATGTAAGTTCTGTCCATTTTAACACCAAAATACACTTAAAATTGGTCCAATTATCTCCATTTCTACTGTCACCTACCTAGTCCAGGACACTGCCTTGGCTTTTTAACTAACTCTTGATTGGTCCCCACACTTACGTTACTGGATTTTATCTAGGTTTTTGACTAAGCTACAAGAAATTAATTTCAAGAACACATTAGTAATTTATCAAGGTAGGGAGGGAAAAGAAATGATAGAAAATAACAGATCATAGGTCCCAGGTAGAGAGGAAGGGGCTGAAGAGTGATAAAGAGGACGGATTTACAGATTACAGTTTCCAATTATAGATTATAAATGCCCAGGTTTTACTTGTCTATTGATCCATGCAAGGGGGACACAGCAAGAGCAGGGCTCAGAAGGCAAGAGAGAGATAAAGAAAGAAAGAAAGAAGAGGCTTTGTACCTGCTTTTTAAACCATTAATTATTCCACCCCTTTGCTAATGGTATCGGAGGAGTTCCAGAGTTTTGCTGTTTTGATTGATTACTCCACCCATCAATCCCCTTGTAGGGCCCAATGATAATGTCTCTGGAAAATATTCAGGGCTTCTACTGGCTCCTGGAGGAAATCTTGTTCAGGATGAGGTTCTCATGAGGGTTTCCAGCAGCCATTTTGGGGGTTTCGCTATCCATGTGGACTTCTTGCCAGGTTCTAGATTCATCTATTGATTCCCTATTTTACTAGCCTGCTTCACTTCCTCACCTGCCCTCTCACAATTCACCTCACATAAAACAGCCAAAGTAATTTTTTCAAAATGGAGTGAACTTCATAACAGTCTCCAATTTAAAAATTCAAACAGTTTCCCAAAACATTATATATAATAGGCGAACTTTTTGTTGAGGTTTACAAAGCCCTTCATGATTTAACACCTACCTACCTCATTGTTTTTTTTTTTTTTTAATTTCCTGGACTGCTCAAGCAAATAACATGAAGTAGGTTGGGTTAAACAATGGGGATTTATTTGCTCATGGTTTTAAGACTATAATAATGTCTAAATCAAGGCATCATCAAAGTGATGCTTTCTTACTGAAGACTGTGGCATTCTGGGGCTGGCTGCTAGTGATGGTTGGCTCCTCTGTCAAATGGCAAGGCACATGGGGCATCTCCTCATCTCTTCCAAATCCCATTGATGTAGCTTTTTGCTTCCTGTGGCTCTCTCTCTCTCTGCATGAATTATATTCCTTTATAAAGGACTCCATAATAGGATTAAGACCCAATCTTATTGATGTGGGTCACACCTAATTGAAGAAACCTCATCAAAAGGTCCTACTTACAATGGGTTTATACCAGCAGGAATGGATTAGATTTAAGAATAAGTTGTTCTGGGGTCCATACAGCTTCAAACCAGCATACTCCACTCTCAGGACCCCAAAAAGACAAGTTTTTTCTATATGCAAAATACATTCATTCCATCGTAACATCCCAAAAGCCTTAAGTCATTTCAGAAACAATGCTTAGTACATATCCATTATGGGTGTGGTCTGTCCTGGGGCAAATCCCCTTCTGTCTGTGGAAACCTAGAGAAAAAGTTTTCTGCTTCCAATATCCAAAGGAGGGACAGACATAGGGCAAACATTACCATTTCCAGTGGTCACAGGTCCCAAATGATTCTGAAATCCAGCAGGGTTTACACCATTAGATTTCACAGTCTGAAAGTCATCTGTGGAACCATGTTTTTTCTCTGGGCCTGATAAGAGTGGCAGCCAAACCCTTTCAAGTGCTTGCCCAGTGGTCATGCTCTCCTCAAGCAGTGGCGTGAAGGTTCTAACCTCTCTGAGCATGGGGCTGGTGGCCAGACTCTCCAAAATTCTTGGGGTACAAGCTCTACCCTAGCTGAGCACTGGGGTAGTAGCACTCTTGCTGAAAAATGGAGCAGAAAGCCTGTCCTTTCCAAGTGCCAGAATAAGCTCACCCTTTCACACATATGGGTCGGCCTGCTTTCCTGGCCTTAGAAGATACCTTTGATCCAGACCTCAGCTTCCCTGTTTCTGCCTTGGAAGTGCCATTTCCTTCAATTTGTCCCTTCTCCGTCCTTTTTAGGCCAGGCTGGCAGTGGGTCTATTCATACATAATATACAAAAAACTTGTAGTTTTTGCATATAGTTCACAGAGGGTGGACCCCATCAAACAGTAGGACTTTCTACAGATCCTTCCTGGATAATGTTCCTCCAATCCTGTCTTGGATGGGAATTCCTGACTGCTTCCATTTTCAGTTAAATCCTCACACAGAGCACTATTCCCTGGAGACTTGCTTTCTGGAAGCTTAGAATTTTCCAATCCTTCACTTTCTGGTTTCTTTGTACCCGGGAATTCAGTTGTCAGATTATCCTTTTCCTCTCTCAATTCAGTAAAAGCTGCAAGGAGAAACCAGGTTTCACTTTCCACAATTAGTTTGGAAATTGTGGAAATACCTAAATATCCAAGTTCTGCATTCCAACTGACATCAGAACTCAATTTCACCAAGTTCCCTGCCATTGTAAAACAACAATGGCCTTTCCTCCAGTTTCCTATAACATATTCATCATTTCCTTCTAAGGCCTCATCAGAAGTACCTTTATTATTCGTATTTCTACCAACAGTCCTTTCAAAGCAATCTAGGCCCCTCCTAACAAGTGCCTCACAATTCTTCCACCTTTTACACATTCCCCAATTCCTCAAAGCTGTTTTCACATTTTTGGTATTTGCAATAGCAGCACCCCAATCTTCCAGTACCAAAATATATTTTAGTTACCTGGGATGCTCAAGTAAATACCATGAAATGGGTTGAGTTGAACAATGCAAATTTATTTGCCCACAGTTTTGAGGCTGGAAAAATATCCAAACCAAGGCATTATCAAGATAATACTTTTTCCCCAAAGACTGTGGCATTCTGGGCCTGGCTACCGGTGATCCTTGGCTCCTCTGTCACATGGCTTGCAAGGCACATGGTAGCATCTTCTGGTCTCTTCCTTCTCTTCCAGGTTCTGTTTCAGTTTCTTCCTCTGTGTGTTTGAATTTCATTCTCTTATAAAGGACTCTAGTAATTGGGTTAAAACCCATACTGATTGGTGTGGGTCACATGTTAAAGTAACTTCATCAAAGGTCCTATGTACAGTGGGGTCACACCCAAAGGAATGGATTAAATTTAAGAACATGTTTTTCTGGGTGGAACACATACAGTTTCAAAATGGTATTGATTTGATTTGTTATATTAAACCAATGGAATTTACTTTTATTTTAAATAATAATAACAAAAATAATGAAAATATTCATGAGGGCCTTATTACTTGCCAGACCTGAGTCTAGGCTTTTACATCTATTAAATGATGGAAAGCATTAGATTATCAAGGCACAGATAGATTAAGTAAATCCACTAAAGTAACACAGTAAGTGGGAGAGCCAAGATTTGAACTGAAGAAATCTAACTTTGTTCACTCTGAAATGCAAGAAGTTTAAGAGTGAATATTACTCAAGGACTTGTACCCTAACCTGGGGATAGTTAGTACATTTCTAGCTGTACACAGGAGAGTTATTTATTGTTAGGCAAAAATATGGCTATTATTGTTATTATTTAGGATTAAGTATATGGTTTAAAGATATACGTATAGCTGCCAAGTTGACAAGAGGTGGACTGTGATGGTTAAATTCATGTGTCAATTTGGCCAGGTTATAGTGTCCAGTTGTATGGTCAAGTAAGCATTGGCCTGATTGTTACTGTGAGGATATTTCTTGGACTTAAATCATCAATAAGTTGATTGCATCTATGGCTGATTACACCTACAATCAACTGAGAAGATTGCCTTCAACAATGAGATGTCTTATCCAATCAGTTGAAGGCTTTAAAAAGAGAAATGATTTCAGCAATCAGAAGGGAGTATTTCTATCTCTATTCAGTTCCTGCCAGTTCTGTTTCCCTAAAGAACCCTGACTAATACACTCATCAAACTTTAATTTCCATTTTTCTCACTACATTTCAATCACACTAGCTTTCTCTTTCAAAACAAGCCACCAAGCCAACGGCTTGAACTTAAGCTCTATCCTCAATCTAGAACACTTTATCTTCTACTCTTAGCCAGCATGGCTCTTAGTCACCCTGAGCTTAATGTCAACTCCTCTGAGAAGCCTGTCCTGACCTTTCAGACTAAAGTTGATCCAGACACCTCTTCCATCGTATTCCTCCTCATAGTTACTTTTACCCTCCATAATAGAAATTAGAAACTGTATTAATTTGTTTATGTTGATATGGCCTTACTCTCTCACCTACTCTTCTAAAAGCTTCTGATTTTATTGTGTATTACTCTAATCCTAATCCCTACCATGGTACCTAATATATTATAAAAGCTCACTTTTATATTTTTTTATGTTTTGTTTTGTTTTTCTTCACCCCTTAAATATGAAAAAGTCATTTGAAACCCATGATGCTGAACACAAAATCCCAACTATTATTACAGTGAGGGTGGTGTCTAAAGGAAAGCAACTTAGGAATATACTTTAGGCAGAGCAAAAGTGGTGTGACAACAAAAGTTTGAGGGATGATGGCAGAGAAGGAACGTTCAGGAATGAGTTCCTTCACCAGAACAACTATTTAATTGTAAAGAACTGCCTTAATCAACTATTTTGAAACTCTGGAATCTAGTGGCATCCAAGAAAGAGCTGGATGAAGAGGCTGGTAAATTGTGGTAAACACTAGTGAATTTCACCCTCCCTGCAGTAGCTACCATTCCCCATCCCCCAGCCTCTTAGCAAGCACCAGTGAGACCTTCAGCAAGAGAAAAGCAATGCGTTTTGTACAAGGAAATCCTGATAAGATTAAGTGCTGATTTCTCATCAGAAACAGTGGAGACAAGAAGGCAGTGATATGAAATATTTATAGTGCTGATAAAAAAACAACCGCCAAACAGAATTTTATATCCCATGAGACCTTCTTTCAAATATGAGAGAGATATTAAGCCATTCCCAGATAAACAAAAGCTGAGGGAGTTTGTCATCTCTAGACCTATCCCACCAGTAATGTTAAAGGGAATTCTTCAGACTGAAAGAAAAGGATGCTAGAGAGTGGATCGAAGCAGCCTAAAGAAATAAAGATCTCCAGTGATCACATGGGTAATTATTAATGCTAGTACTATTGTATTGTATGCTTTTAGTATGTAACTCCACTTTTTACTTCTTACAGGTACAGATACATGCCACAACATAGGTATACCTTGAAGACACAGAAGGACAAATATCATATACTCTCAATGATATGAAATAATTATACAAACTCATAGAGTCAGAAACTAGAAAATAGGTTACCAGGGGCTGGGTGGGGGTAGAGAATGGGGATATAATGCTTAAATTTTTCAGTTTCTGGTTGGGGTCATGGAAAAGTTTTGGAAATAGATGTTGTTGATGTTAGCAAAACATTGTGAATTTAATTAACATCACTGAATATATATTTAAATGTGGTTTAAATTTTCAGTTGCTTACATGTTAGTAGAAATAAAATTCTAAAAAAAATAGGTTGAGATGCAAGAAGAAATGAATAAATAACAAGGTATATTTATGGGCATATAAAACAGTGATACCCTTTAAAAAGGTTATAAGATTTCAAAAAGATAAATATTATACTACATGAAAAATATATTGTTATTACATTATGACATTAAATGTAAAATACAACCAAAATATTCCATTAAAAGATTAGATTGTTGGGGGCCGGCTGGATAGCCCAGTGGATGGGGTGCCGGCATACCACGTGGGAGGCCCTGGGTTCGGTTCCCGGGGACCTCTCCTAGCGGGCAGACTGCCTTGAGAATGGCGGGCCGCCATGGGCAGGCCAAAGCCGCCGTGGGCAGGGCAAAAAGCTGCCATGGACAGGGCAAAAGGCCGCCATGGGCAGGGCAGGTCGCCCGTGAATGGAGTGCAGCCAGCCACCCACGAGCTGAGAGCCGGCCGTGAATGGAAGCAGAAGCCGCCCACAGGTGGGGAGGGCCGCGCCTGCGCGGTGACCAGTCTCAGCGTGTCGCCGCAGCGGGGGGGAGGGGAGATATGTAATAAAATAAATAAATCTTTTTAAAAAAAAAAAAAGATTAGATTGTTAAATTGAACCAAAGAATCCTTCAATATACCATATGGAAGATACATATTTAGCACAGAGAGGCATAGAAATCTTGCAATTGAAAAATATACTCTGCAGATAACAACCAAGAGAATGCTTGTATTAGTCTATTAATATCAAATGAAATAGGTATTAAGGCAAAAGCATTCCTATACATAAAAGAGAATTCTTTGATAATGATAAAAGAATCACCAAAAAGTATAATAATTTAAAATATTCATGCATCCAATAATATAGTCTCAAAATGTGTAAATGTATAAAATAGAACTACAAGGAGAAAGAGCCAATGTAGAGTCAGTAGGAAATTTTAGCACACCTATCTTGAGCACACATAAAATAAGAGAAGATGTAGGGGAAAAACTTAACATATGGCTATCCAAGCACCAAACAATTGTAGAAGTTAAATTCTTTTTAAGAACACATAGAGGGGAGCAGATGTAGCTCAAGTGGTTGAGCACCTGCTTCCCATGTACAAGGTCCTGGGTTCGATCCCCAGTACCTCCTAAAACAGAACAAACAAACAAATGAAACAACCAACTCTCACTGGGGAGCATATGTAGCTCAGTGGTTGTGTGCCTGCTTCCCATGTATGATGTCCTGGGTTCAATCTCACATACCTCCTTAAAAAAAAAAGAACACATAGAATGATTATAAAAATTGAACAATATTCCATGGCATAAATCAAGTAAAAGTAAATAAGAAAGATAATCATATGGCATATGCTCTTTGAGAACATCAAAATATACCACATATCTACACCAAAATATAACTAAAAAATTGCTATAAGTTTAGATATTTGAGAACATGTGTCAAAAGAAAATCACTGACCTAACTACACAGCTGGAAAAACTAGAAAAAGAACATCAAAAACTATTCGCAAAGCAAGCAAAAGGAATGAAATAACACAGATCAGAGCAGAAATGAATGAAATTAAGACAAAAAAAAAAACAATAGAAAGAATTAACAAAACCAAAAGTTTGTTCTTTGAGAAGATTAACTAAATGACAAACCCTTAGCTAGACTAACAAAGAAAAAATGAGAGAGGATGCAAATAAATAAAATAAAAAATGAAAATGGTGACATTACTACTGACCCCACAGAAAAGAGATCAAACTAGACAATGTAGATGAAATAGAAAAATTCCTAGGAACATAAGAATAACCTACACTGACCCTAGAAGAAATAGAAGACCCCAACAAACCAGTCACAAGTAAAGAGATTGAAACAGACATCAAACACTCCCCAAAATGAAAAGCCCAGGACCAGATTGGTTTTATAGGTGAGTTCTACCAAACATTCAAAGATGATTTAATACCAATACTACTCAGGCTGTTCCAAAAAATTGAACAAGAGGGAATGATACCAAACTCATTCTATGAAGCCAATATCACCCTATTACCAAAGCCAGGTAAAGATATAATGAAAAAAAAAATTATAGAGCCATTTCACTAATAAATATGGAAGCAAAAATCCTCAACAAAAACACTTGTTAATTAATCGATCAACACATTAACAGAATTATTCATCATAATCAAGTGGGTTTTATACCAGGCATGCAAGGGTGGTTCAACACAAGAAAATCGATCAGCATAATACACCACATAAATAAATCAAAGAAGAAAAATCACACGATCTTATTGATTGATGCAGAAAAGGCATTTGACAAAATACAGCATCCTTGCTTGATAATACTACAAGATAGGTATTGAGGGAAACTTTCTCAACCTGATAAAGGCCATATATGAAAAATCCACAGTTAACATTGTACTCAATGATGAAAGATTGAAAGCTTTCCCACTGAGATAAGGGGCATAACAAGTATGTCCACTGTCACCACTTTGTTCAATAAAGTGCTAGAGGTTCTGGCTAGAACAATCAGGCAAGAAAAAGAAATAAAAGTCATCCAAATAAGAAAGGAAAAAGGAAAACTTTCATTATTCACAGAGGATATGATCCTATACCTAGAAACTCCAGAAAAATCTACAACAAAACTGATAGAGCTAATAAATGAATTTAGTAGAGTGTCAGGATATAAGATCAACACACAAAAATCAGTGGTGTTTCTTATGCACTAGTAAAACACAATCTGTGGAAGAAGTCAGGGAAAAAATTCCATTTACAATAGCAACTAAAAGAATCAAATATTTAAGAATAAACTTACCCAAGGATGTAAAGCACTTGTATTCAGAAAACTACAATGCATTGCTAAATGAAATTTTAAAAAGATCTAAATAATTGGAAGAACATTCCATGCTCATGGATTGGAAGACTAAATATCATTAGATGTCAATTCTACCCAAACTGATATACAGATTCAATGCAATCAAAGAACTAAATATAAAAGCTAGAACCATAAAGCTACTCGAAGAAAATATAGGAAAACATCTTCAAGACCTGGTGGTAGGTGGTGCATTCTTAAACCTTATATTGAAAGCAGGAGCAAGCAAAGAAAACATGGATAAATGGGACCTCCTATTACTTAAACACTTTTTTAATTCAAAAGATTTCATCAAGAATGTGAAAAGACAGCCCACTTAATGGGAGAAAATATTCGGAAACTACATATCTGATAAGGATTTGATTTCCATTCTATATGAAGAGATCATACAACTCAACAACAAAAGAGCAAGCAATCCAATTTAAAAATGGGTAAAAGAATTAAATAGACATTTCTCCAAAGAGAAAATACAAATAGTATAAAAGCACATG
>PVKH010014339.1:6504-16615 GCA_004027955.1 Chaetophractus vellerosus
AAACATGGAGGACTGCTGCCTGCAAAACATGGAGCGGAGCCGCCCGTGGGAACGGAATGGAGCCACCCTCGAACGGAACGAGCCACCGCCGTGGAGGGCCGACTCGGCGCGTCGCCGCGGGGACGGGGGGAGACAAGAAGCAGACATAGAAAAACACAGAAGAATGGACACACAGCAAGAGCAAGCAGAAAGGGGGGGGATATATAATAAATAATAAATAAATCTTTAAAAAAAATTATTGAAGTATGTCATTCATACATGACCATACATAAACAATAAGTATAGCAAAAGTTGTGAACTTACAAAACAAATATGCATATCATCATACAGGACTGCCATACATCACCTCACCACCAACGCTTTGCATTGTGAAATATGACCAATTGATTTTTGGGAGGGTGCCAAGAACTCTCAATTGGGAAAGAATAGTCTTTTCGGCAAATGGTGCTAGAAAACCGGATGTCAATTTACAAAAAGTGAAGGTGGATCCCTACCTTACACTGTATACAAAAGTCAACTCAAAATGGATAAAAGACCTAAATATAAGAACCATAACTATAAATCTCCTAGAAAACCATAAAAACATCTTAAGGACCATGTGTTAGACAATAGTTTCGTTGCTTTACACCCAAAGCACAAGCAACAAAAGAAAAAATAGATAAATGGGGTGTCCTCAAAATTAAAAACTTTTGTGCAACAAAGCACTTTATCATGAAAGTAAACAGGCAACCTACAGAATGGGGAAACCACATATCCAATAAGTGTTTAATGTCTGGAATATATAAAGAAACTGTAGAATTCAACACCAACAAAAAGACAAACAATCAAACTGAAAATGAGTGGAAGACTGGAATAGATATTTCTCCAAAGAAGATAAACAAATGGCTAAAATGCATATGAAAAGATGC
This sequence comes from Chaetophractus vellerosus, assembly GCA_004027955.1. NCBI lineage: Eukaryota > Metazoa > Chordata > Mammalia > Cingulata > Chlamyphoridae > Chaetophractus > Chaetophractus vellerosus. The sequence continues at coordinate 7,413 of PVKH010014339.1, forward strand.
TCAACATCATTAGCCACTGAGATACCATTTCACACCCACTAGAATGGCTACTATTAAAAAATGGAAAATTAAAGGTGTTGGAGAGGATGAAGAGAAATAGGAACACTCATTCTTTTTGGTGGGAATGTAAAATGATGCAGCTGCTATGGAAGACAGTTTGTGGTCTCTCAGAAAGTTAAATATAGAATTGCCATATGACCCAGTAGTCCCACTTCTAGGTATATCCCAAAAGAATTGAAAGCAGGGACTTGAACAGATATTTTCACACTGATGTTCATAGCAGCATTATTCATTATTTCCCAAAGATGGAAGCAATCCAAGTATCCATCAAACGATGAACGGGTAAACAAAATGTGGTATATATGAAACACTGGAATATTATTTAGCCATAAAAAGTAACAAGATTCTGATACATGCAACAACATGGATTCACCTTTAAGACTCCATGTTGAGTGAAATAAGCCAGACACAAAAGAACAAATATTGTATGATCTCACTGTTATGACATAATTAGAATAAGCAATCTCATAGTCAGGAACTACAATATAGTTTACCAGGGGCCAGGGTGGGGATAGGGAATAGAAATTAATGCTTAAATTATACAGAGTTTCTATTTGGGCTGATGGAAAACTTTCAATGATAGATGGTGGTGATGAAAGTACAATATTTTGAACATAATTTAAAGGACTCAATTATCCAATTGAAAGTGGTTGAAAGAGGTAATTTTATGTTATATATATGTTACTAGATTAAAATTTTAAAAAAATCCATGAAACTGTACAACATAAACAGTGATCCCAAATGTAAACCATAGACTATAATTATTAGCACAATTATAAAAATACTCTTTTATCAATTGTAACAAATTTACCACAGTAATGCAAGTTATTAATAATTGGTGGTGTATGGGAACTCTATGTTTTCTGTGTGATTTTTTTGGGTAAACCTGCAACTTCTGTAATTAAAAAAAGAGGCTTTGGTTCTTTGTAATTTTTCTTATAAATAAAAATAAAAAATTCTGCCATTAGAGACAGGTTGGTTATCTGAACAGATTTGTTTTCCCTGAGCACATCTGCCAATTTGGCTGGCACAAGATGATGAAGGAAGTGGTAGCAACCTAGGTCCTGTATTATCTCCCAGGTTGGAGGGGAGATAATCTATCCTTTCCAGATCCTTAAAGAACAACTTTTAAGTCAACTCTTTTTTATTTCTTGGTGTGCACAGAGGAATTTGGTTTGGAGAACTGTTTTTCTATTATCTTTAGGAGAAATAAGTATATTCAAATTTGATCATAATCATTTAAATCTCACTTAAATATAGAGATGGGTAGAAAATTACTAGCCAGGATAAGGAAGCTGGCCTTCTAAGACCCACTGCAGTCTTTCTTCCACTCCTGCATGCCCCATTCTCCCTGTCTCTCTTGCCATGCTTGTCAAAATATAGGTACAATGTGTATCCTGTAAAGAGCCAGGTTTGTGTTTTTGCATGGCACTTGAGAACCTTATGAAGTTGTTCTTGTTTTGATCCAAGTCAGCATACATCTTGTCAGCTGCTGAATAAAAATTAATCTGTGGTTGCTGAAAATGCCATCTTATTTTCATCTGACTTGACTGGAAAATTCAGCTAGAATATAAGATGGATAAAAAGAAGACCAAGACCCTCAGAGAACAGTCTATTGTTTATCCCTAAATGTTGATATTTATCAACATTTAATGGCTCCACTTTTTCTTCTTAATCTACGGACTCTCCCTAGTCATTTTTCACCTACTTCTATAGCCTCAAATCTCTACTATAGGCTTATGATTTAAAAAAATCTGCATCTCCAACTCAGATCTCTCTCCTGAAATAAAGTACTACCCATGTAATTATTTCTTGAATTTTTAGTTAGGTATCCCATAGGATATGTTCAGACCTCAAATCTTTATCTTTCCCTTCGGTCAGATCCTCCTCCTGTGTTCCTTAAGGCTGGTCATAGTTTCACCATACACTCAGTTGCCCAATTGTCCATTCAACCTCAGAAAGAGAACTCATATTCATTTATTTTCTTCAATTCCAATGTCACTTCCGTAGCTCTGATTTTAATCATTTGTTCACTAGTCTATTGTCATTATCTCCTAGATGAATCCCTGTCTCTTCATCTCATCCCTGAACATAATTATTTTTACATTTTTCCAGATTTATTGAAGTATATTTGACATAAAATAAATAGCACATGTTTAAAGTGTATAATTTGAGAAGATTTGAAACCCTCACCACAATCAAGATAAGGAAAATATCCATCATTCTCTAAAGTTTCCACGTAATCTCTCCCTCTCTAGTCTACACCTGTCTCCACCCCCAAACAATCACTGATGTGCTTTCTGTTACTGTTCTTTTTTCTTTTTCTAGAATTTGATAATGAGGAGTGTTCACGCTTTCATCTGACTTCTTTCACTTAAAAATGTTTTTTAGAGATTCATCCATGTTCTTGTATATACTACTAGTTCATTCCTTTTCATAGCTGACTTGTCTTTACTTCTGTCAATACTACACTGTCCTGACTATTCTATCTTTATAATAAAGTTTGAAATTATTAGTATCAGTTCTTAAAAAGGTTCCTTTACAAATTTGTGGTTATTATAGCTTTTTTTGTGTATTCAAAAAATATTAAAATCAGTTTCTTCATTTCTGCAATAAGGCCTGCTGGGATTTTGATTGGAATTGTTTTAAATCTGTAGATCAATTTGGGTATAATTGCCATCAAAACAATATTGAATCTCCCTATTCATGAGCATGATATATTGCCCTATTTTTTAGGTTTTCTTTAATTTCTTTGAGCAATGTTTTGTAGTTCTCAGGGCACAAATACTTTTGTAAAATATTTCATGTATTTTGATGCTATTTTAAATGGTATTTTTTAAACTTCAATTTCTGATTGCTTATTGCCAGTATATAGAAATGCTATAGACTTTTATATATTGATCTCATATCTATTATATTACTACACTCACTTATTAGCTCTTATAGCTTTTTTGGTATATTTTTGTAGGATTTCCTACATAGAAGTTCATGTTGCCTGTGAACAACTACATTTTTACTTCTTTTTGTTTTTCATCTTGCTTTATTGCATTGGCTAGAACCTCCAGTTCAGTACTGTTGAATAGAAGTTGTGAGAGAAGAGATCCTTGAATTGTTCTTGATGTCAGTCTTTAAACATTATGTATAATTTTAGCTGTGGATTTATTTGAGTAAGTGCCTAGGAGTGCAATTATTAGATTGTATGGTAAAACTTTGTCGGGTTTTGGAAGAAACTCAGAAGCTGTCTTCCAAAGTGGCTGTCCCATTTTATATTCCCATCATCCATTATTTTTTAATGAATTAAAAAATATATTTTCCGTTTCCAGTGCCCTTCATACCTTTGGTAGATTGAGGTTTCCATATAGTATTAATTTCCTTTTGCCTGAAGGACATTTGTAATATTTCTTATATTGCAGATCTGCTGGTTACAAATTCTTTCAGCGTTTGTACGCTATAAAAAAATCTTCATTTCATCTTGACTTTGGAAATATATATTTTCTGGGTATAAAATTCTCAGTGGAAAATTTTTCTTTTTCTTTCTAGTTTTTATAGAAAATGTTAAATTAAAAGCTGTTTCTCTTTTATGTTTCTCCACTGTCTTCTGCCTTATATTGTTTTCAAGAAGCAGCCTGTTGTGATTCATGCCTTTAGTCCTCTGCATATACTCTTTTTTCCCTAGTTGCTTTGAAGGTTTTTTATTTATCACTGGTTTTAAGTAATCAGGTTATAAGGTGCCTTGGTGTTATTATATGCATGTTTCTTATGCTTCGGATTCATTTATCTGCTTGGATCTGTGGGGTTATTGTTTACACCCAGCTTGAAAATATTTTTACATTATTTCTTCCAATATTATTTCTGTACATTCTCCCTTTTCTTTCCTTAAGTACTCCAATACATGCATGTTACACAGCTTGAAATTGTGTCCTATCTTCATAATGTTCATTTCAATTTGAGGGTTCTTTTTCTCTCCATGTTTCATTTTAGTTTTTATTGCCAAGTGTATTAGTTAGCCAAAGGGGTGCTGAGTTTTTTATGGAGAGTATTTATTTGGGGTAAAAACTTACAGTTATAAGGCCCTAAAGAGTCCAACTCAAGGCTGCTTTCTCATCAGAGTCAGTTGCCACGTGTTGAAGCAAGATGGCAGATGAGCTCTGCCTATTCTCTCAGGGCTTCCTATATCAGTCTCTTCCTATATCATTTCTTTCCTGTCCTTCTCAGCTGCTCAGCTGCTCTGTTCTCTTCAGCTGCAAACTATCAGGTGAATGGCTCATCTCTCCCCAGGGCCCCAGGTACAAACATGACAGAACTTTCTCCTCTTTCCATGTGTCTTCTTGAGTGCGTGTCAGTTTATATCAGCCCACAAAGGGACTCAATCTGAGTCATGCCCTACTAACTTGGTCAAATCAAAGCTTATCTTAGCTGCTAATTTAATCAAGACATGTAAGTTGAATCTAATGCATTCAAAGGGTATCACGCCCAGAGAAACAGATTAGTTTACAAACATAATCTGTCTTTTTGAGATTCATAAATGATCTCAATAAACACCAAGTTTTCAGTTTCATTGCTGTTTTTTCCCTTAGTGTCTAATCTTCTGTTAATCCCACCCAGTTTTATTTTTCCATCCCAGACATATTTTTTAACCTCTAGAAGTTGAATTTGTTTTTAAAAAATTTTGTTTTGTATCTCTACTTAACATGCTCAACCATTTCTCTATTTCTTGAACATTTGGCATGTAACTATAACTGTTAATGTACTTGTCTAAGAATTCTGTAATCTCTGTCATTTATGGGTCTGTTTCTGTCAATTAATGTTTCTCCTCACTATGAGTTATATTTTCCTCCTCTTTGTGCTGCAGCCTAAGACTTGTCTCCACACAGGAATTTGGGCAATCACAGGGCTCAGCCCATTTGTTTCCCCTCTCAAGGATCACTCTCTGGCACTGCCAGATGCCAATGTTTGAAACCTTGTTTCATGCATTTTGTCTAGTTTTTCAGTTGTTTTAGTCAGAAGGGTAAATTTGGTTCCTGGGATTTCATCTTGGCCCATACCAAAGTCTCTTCATAATTTATGTTTTATATCATTGCCTGAATTATTGTTCTGAAACCCTGGTCTGATTTTTCATTCTTCTGCTGAAAATCTTTGGTGATAATTCTTTACTTTCAAATCAAAGTTCTAATCCTTAGCAGAACATCTAAGTTCCATTCTCTCTGAGTCTGTCTCCCACATACAGACATTATATAATTAAACCACACTCTTACAGACTCTTTGACCTAAAGACTGGATTGATTTCAAGGATAAGTAATCACATCTATTCACTTTCATGTTTATCATATACTTTGGAGAAAATAACAACATTGGGTCTCTATGAGAATTAGTTTTATTTTTAAAACATGCAAAGTTTTGAGTAGATTACCACCATCTTTCATTTTTCTTAAAGATATAGAGAAATCCTGTTCCCCTTTAAATCTAACAGTAATGTTCAAAGAAAACACTTTGTCTAAATTAGTTTGCTTCAAAGTGTATCTGGTTTTGAGCTCAGGAAACAAAACTTGAAGTCACACTCAAATGTTTTGTTTATTTTTTAAAATTTTGACGAAAAAGGAAAGATAATGCCTTTGTGTTCTTAAAAAAACTACCTCAAGGCCACTACTTGTGACAGAGTCAACTAATATGAGTTGATACTAAAATTTTTGATGATATTTGTTGGAAATCCCAACAGAATAGACTCCTTTCCATAGTGGAATTGGAACTCCTGTAATCAATCAAATCATCATCATGAACCAGAATACTCTCAAAGCAGCTGCCATTTACAATTAAGAGATAATGATCTTCATGGGAAAAATTACAGTGGCATAAAAAGCACCTGCTGTCAAAATTAGCCTCTCAAAAAGCAGAAGCTGTTCCACTGCCGTAACTTTTAAGCAATAATTATTATTAGGACAATTTAAAGCAAATTAGCAGGTGTTTTGGAATTAAATATACAATATATTTACATCGTGAGCAGTAATGTGAAGACAGTTCATTTTCTCTGCTGGGAAATAAATGCGCTTTATCAAATGGCAACTTTGCTTTTCCTGTGCTGAATTCTGCCAGTGGGAACAGAGGTGTGAGAGAACTACAGGGGAACAGAGGCACTTAATTGGAGAGGTGATGTGTGGCCAAAGCAAGAATCTGTTCTTTGGAATTAAATGACTGACATTTATTCAGTTTCTCAATATTAATACCTTTGACTTTCCATCAAGGACTTTTTTCCTTCCTCCCAGCATTTAATATGACCTATGTCACTGTATCCCTAGGCATTCTTATTTATAGGAAAAAATAAATAAAAAATAACAACAAAAAAAAAAAAAAGGAAAGGAAAGAGGAAAAAAGAAAAAGAAAACCATGTGGTATCAGGCATAAACATGGACTACAGATAGGTTGTTACTGGGTAGCCATTCTCACAAATATCAGGGTTACTTCCTTGAGTTAGGGGAAATTAGAGTTGTAAGTATAGCTCTACGTTTCCACAACGTGTCCTTCTCTGAGTCCTCCCAAATCACTGGTTCAGCTTAATTTGGGTTTTGTGTCTGAAAGCCCAGAGGACTAGAGCTGAATCACCCTGACTGGTCATAGGAAATTTGGGAAGGGAGAGCAATGGAAGGCCACATCCCTGGCTTATCTGGCATAAAGCCACATGCCTTCCCACAACAAAATTAGCCACACAATGGGAATGCAAACTATTCTTTCTAATTATTAAATTAAAAAATTTATCTTCTCACATATTTTATGTGGGAGAGCAATAGAATATGCAGTGGTAGCTGGGACAGAGAAGTTCGCAGCATACTTTATCTAGTACATGATGACGTGGGTATAATATAATGCAAAAGAATTGAGCAAGTCCTATAGGTAAGAGGGGAATATTTATTTTGCTTATTACATATTTTATTTACTATTTTATTTATTACATATCAAAGCAGTGGTTCCCTGAAAGGATCAGAATCTAGGTGGTGCTTTGCACATTTCTGCTTGATGACAAATCAGATTTTCTCATTGTCCTTGATCAATGCTGAGTTAGACGCCTGCAGTAGTCACATGACTTCTTTGGGGGTCATTATAAAATTTAAAACTCACTGGAAAGGATTGCCCTAGGTGGCTTCACACATTATCGTCTCCTTATTTTGACAGGCAACTTCATTTGTTGCCTCTTGGAGCAACTTTTTCCTCAGTTTCTATAACATGTACTCTCTTGACTCATGCCCTTCCTCTGTGGCCATTCATTTTTATTTTAATCCTGTCTCTGCCCCACTTCTTTTTTTCCCCATTTAAATGCTCCACAAGGATCTGTCCTTGGGCCTCCTCTTACCACATTCTGTATTAAGGAATGTCATGGCATCAAGTTCCACCTTCACAGGTCTTTTTCTCTGGTCCTGATCTCTCCCTCAGATTCCTGGGCTCAATTTATCTATCACTATTTTACCTGCATGCATGGCTGCCATTTCAAATACATGAGACCTAAACTCATAATCTTTCTTCTAAATATGCCCCACCTCCTGAATTCTCTTGTTTTTTTGAAAATGGCATTGCCATCTCCCTGGCAACCAGGCTTGGAATCTCAGCATTGACTTTTTAAAATTTAAATTTTTAAATTTATTTAAATTTATTTTTATTTTTAAAAGATACTTAGATTACATAAATGTTACATAAAAAATGTAGGGGATTCCCATATGCCCTGCTTCCTACCCCTTCCACACTTTCCCACATTAACAACATCCTTCATTAGTGTGGTACATTTGTTAAAATTGATGAACAATTATTGGAGCATTGCCACTAAGTGTGGATTATAATTTACATTATAGTTTAAACTCTCTCCCACACAAGTTTATAAGTTATGACAATATATATAATGGCCTGTATCTGTCATTGCAACTTCATTCAGGACAATTCCAACATCTCGAAAATGCCCCCATATTACACCTATTTTTCTCCTCTCCTTCCCCTCAAAACCTCCAGTGTCCACTGTCTCCCATCAATGATAAAAGTTCTTCCATTGCTAGATTAACAATAAGTCGACAGTAGAATAACAGTAAGTCTACTCTAGTCCATCATTCATCTTATTTCTTCTGAGAAGCAGCGTATTAGAATGGTTAAGCAAGAGCATTTTGGAACTAGAAGCCGATTCCCTAATTGGGGAAACAGATAATTTTTAATCTTTCTGTGCCTCAGATTCTACATCTGTAAAACTGAAAAAAAAATACAAAAAGAATTTACCTCATAGGATTGTTGTGTGAATTAAATTGGTCATTTAGTTATTCTCAAACAAATAGTAAATATCCATAGATGCTAGCTATTAATATGATTATTACTAGCTCTTGCATCTTCTCCCCTTTCTCCTTTATCTCTGTAATTATGCTAATTAGGACACTTGTTAGTTCTTAGTTAGACTTTGAAGTAGTTTGTAATTGGCCTCCTTATTCCCAGGATCTACTTATTCCACTTCACCTTACATTCTGCTGCCACATTAGTCTGCATATGGCTAAGAATTTTACTCTCTTGTAAAATAAGGTCTTTAAATCTTGTTTGTCCCTGAAGACTGTACTATTTTCCATTGTCATTTACCACTACTCCCCTCAGGGACGTTTCAGCCCAGCTAAATTTTTCACTCTCCACATTTATGGTCTGCACATCACATCTCCTTGTCTTTGCTCATGGGGACCCATCTGCCTGAATCATCTTCCTTTTCACACTTTTCCCTATATGGCCATGTCTTAGTCATCTTTTGAAGTCTTGCTCATAAGGTTCTATCCACGGAGACTTCTTTTACCACTTCTATGTTCCCACAGGAGGTAATATGCCCTTCAACTTATCCCATGGTAATTTCTCTCTATAACTTTTATGGTTCTTTTTGTTTTCTGCTGTATGTCTTAGTTACTTAAGTCCCCTTATTCTTCATAAGTTTAGAACAGATTCATGTTTTATACACCTTTAAATTCCTCTCATATCTACATGGTGCTTTACCCATAACAGGTGTTATGTATACACAGTGTCTTTAGGTCTCTGGGCTCAGCTAGAGTCTTTTAGCTAGAAGGTGTCCAGTATGCCTTAAAAATATCTTATCTGGCTTGAAAAAAAACACAATGATTTCTTTTTTGCTATGAATAATACAT
>PVKH010014340.1:0-16493 GCA_004027955.1 Chaetophractus vellerosus
TTTTTTCACTTTTACTTGGAATGCTTCACTTAAATAATAAAAATAAAACTTAAAATTATACTTTCTATGCAAAATATTTTAATAATTTTGACACGGACCAGCCTAAAATATGCCACACACCTCCACAACTACTATAAATGAATATAATTTTAATTTTCTTGATAGCTCAATAATTATTCTTAATGTGTAAGTGTACTCTTTGCAAATGCAGTGATGCTTTAAGTCATTATCAAATTGTCTGGATGTCTTTTCCATATATTGCAAAGAAGTAAGAACACTTACCTTTGTTCTTTTCAGTTTCTAATTATGTGGCCCTGACCTCCTTTCAGTTCATTCTTGAAAGCTGCAGTAAATGAGATGATCTGTATCAGCATCCTTCTTTCTAGACGTTGCATCTAGTCAGTGGACAGGAAAAACACATATTCAAACTTGTATAAATTACGTTAAATTAGGAACAAAAAATCTTATGTGTAAGTGAATAAAGAACTTGGATTCTTATAAAATGTATCAGATTTAGTACCTGGCTTTTATAACAACTATTCTGAGTGTTTAGAGTTTTCTTATTTTTTCAATTCTCTTCTTGAATTTTTGAAAATTAATTACCAATAATTAATAACTGAATTGCTCTTTTAAGGTGAATGCAAGGTAAAGTAAAATTGTACACTTTTCATATAGACTCCATTCCTAATTTTTCTGACTATACAACTTCAGGAGCCATATTTTTAAATTAATAATTTAAGAATAGTAGGACATATTTAGAATTGTTATCTAATTCAAGGATATACACTGAGGTCTTGGGAAGATAGCGTAAGACAGATTCTTTACACATGTACTCTGAAATGGATACCAAGTGAGACATATATGTGTGTGTGTGTGTGTGTGTGTATTATAACCTGTAAGCCAAATTTGGGGTTATATTTTGAATATGTAGTGCTGTTACCAGCTATGTTAGTGTTTATGCTAAAATCAACTTTTTCATATAATAGGATTTTAATATGACCAATTGCACACTTTCAGCATCATTCAATTAAGAAGATTACATAATAATCCCTCAGTGCCAGGTAGGTTTATCCCCAGGAGTCATGTCCCATGCCAGGGAGAAGGTAGTGTGTTTATATGCTGAGTTTGGCTTAGAGAGAGTCCACATTTGAGCAACAAGAAGGCTTACGGTAGGTAACTCATAGGTACTACATAATACTAGGCTAAGTTTCAATTTCACAAGAAAACGCTTCATAAGTACAAACATCAATGTCAAGAACCTGGCATAAGCATCTGTCCTCCTTCTCTAGGCATGTACCCAGGGGATTCTTACCATTCTATTAGAAAATGTAACAGGACTTCCTAGGATGGGAATTCAACACACTTTTGATCATTATGTGGATCTCCACCTACCAAGACAATACCCCATGACCACTTGAACATATTCATATGCCATAGAGGCATGGCCCAGGTGCACCCCTCCCCACACATCTCCCTACCACTGACACCCCACACCAGAGATCCTTCCCTGACACAGTTGTGACCCTTCTGTGATCCAATACCTCCCCAAAAACAAAGCCAAAAAAACAAACAAAAATAATAAGAAAATAAAAGTTCTTTTTTTCACATTTATATTCCTGCAAATACTTTTTGAGCAATAACTATATGTAAAACACTGTTAAAGGCACTGGTGCTACAAGTAGTGAAGAAAACACAGGTGTGGAAACATAGGCAAGTATATAATAAGTGATTTATCAATATATCAAAGTCTATGATTAAATGTTATTATCTAAGTTTCCAGACTTTAGTTAGAAACCCCTTCCCTCATTGAGCTTATGTAAATAAGTAAAATATATAGTAGGCTGTATAATGTTAAGTGCCTCATTGAAAAGAATGACTTTTTATACCTGAAAGAAGTGGGGAACTGAGGAAGATCTTTCTAGGCTGAAAACAGGAAGAAAAAAAGTCTTTCCTGTTTCCTTGCTTGTCTACTTCTAACTCTTAGATACCATTTTCCCTTTCATTTAAAAGTTTTGTTTTCTCCCTTCCTATTTATAATTCACAAAGTTCTACAAGATTTCCAATAGACCTAATAGAACACATCTTTCATATGGCAGATCTTGATGGGAAACTAGAGTGGAATGGAAACTAAGATAAAGATCATAATGGATACCTCCAAGGCCAGAAGAACTCAGTCTGGAAAACTACATTAGGAAGTTTCAAAATCTTAGGAATGGATAAATATAGATTGCTCTATTTAAGAGTAAGGAATGAAAATAAAATTTAGACTTGTATTGTTTATATAGCCATTGTTTTCTGATAAATATCAGCTTTCTCTTTATCATTCAATGGTCCTTGAAATGTGGTCTCTAAAATGATCTTGGCTGAGGTAGAGACAAATCCTTAGGAAATTTGTGATAATATCACTTCCAGTGTGCGATTAGCCTCTAAAAGTGAATGTGAATATGATGGAGAAATATTCTGGAATTATGACAAATAAAAACAGAGGGAATGATTTATCTTTGGAATAGCAGTATGTAAAGTAATGCACAGTTAGTGGAAAAAGAGATACCAAATTTCACTCCACAAATGAATACAGCACTTCTGAATAGAAAAAAGTCATTGATAATACAAGGAAATAATCTTATAATTTTATGAGGACTAAGTTGAAGAGATATATAAATTAGCATTATATATGTATTTAAAAGTTCTAATACGATGAGAGTGAGACAGGAATTTTCATTTAATTATCCCAGGAGACCCATTTCATGGTTCCTTGATTCATTCACTCTTTTATTCATTCACTCAATCAATAAAAATGTGTTGGAAGGCAACTAAGTGGTGGATACTGCCTCCAAGTTGGGGAATGCTAGGAAAAAGATGAGCATCCATAATCTCATGGAGCTTACATTTCATTGAGATGAGACAAAATAATCAAACAATAAATAAAGATCACATTTGCTGAAGATAAAAGAGTTATGCAATTGATAGAGTGTTGGGAAGCCTAGTTTCACCTGGATAGTTAATGAAGCTCTTTCTGGGGAAACAGATTTTAAGTTGAGAATTGAATGTCAAGGTATCACTCTTTTTACTATCTTAAAGATCTCTCTAAGAAGTCAGGGAGTAGTTAGTGTAAATTTAGTGTGGGTTGGTTGAATTTTTTTATGGGCAAGGATGCATTTAATTATTCACTATTTTCTTAAACTTTCCTAGAGTGAGATGTCTTCAAGAAGTCAGTGAACAGAAATTTTTTCATTTCTTTCTCTAATAATATTTTCCTTTGCTAGCCTATCTTTTATTATTTTATTAGTCATTGTCATCTATTTACCACATAAGAATTCTATAGTAGATATGATAATGGGGTGAGAGAAGTCAACATGGATAAGAGAAGAATTAAAATTAATCCTATGTATACACATACATATATGCATACCAAAATTACCAGGCTATAAATGATACATTAAAATGATAAAACGAATACTAAAATTAGTCAGAAAATCTATAAGGAAAACCAGGACCTTGTGTAGCTTTAAAGTATCTCCCCCAAATTTTTGTTAATTGCTCTGGTGCTTTTAACATATGTCCACAAATTTTTAGATACTCCTCCCTGCAGGATTTGGATATTAATTTCCCACATCTTGCTAGATGACTAGATTTAGTGACTCACTTTTAATGGATTCTGGGAAAATAAATATAATAACTTTACACTGGAGAAAGCTGAAAGACACTACCTTAATCAAGTGATTCATGTTAACATCACTAATAATAGGTCATATTGATATCTTGTACCCCATGATATAATGTGATCAGAAAGGGAACTTTACCTATGTGGGACTCTTCCCTAAAATCCATAATCTTGTCTAACCATGAGAAAACATCAACCAATCCCAAATTGAAAGACAGTCTACGGAATACAGAACTATTACTCTTTGAAAGTATGGTGGGTGGGGTGAGAGGAGCAGATGTGACTCAAGTGCCAACCTTCTACGTATGAGGTCCAGGGTTCAGTCCCTGGCCCCGGTACTTAAAAAAAAAAAAAAGTTTCCAGGACCAGGAATCACAGATTGTAAGAGATTAAAAAGATATAATAACTACATGCAACATGATATCTTTGGATTGGATACAGGAACATAAAAAAGACATTTGTGGAAAAAAACTGGTGAAATCTGAATGAAGTATATATTTAGTTAATAGAATTGTGACAATGTGAATTTCTTAGTTTTTGACAAATGTACCAACCTTATGTAAGATATTAACCTTATGGGACTTTGGAGAAGGGGATATGGAGCTCTGTACTATCTTTGCATCTGTCCTGTAAAAAAAATCAAAATGAAGCATTTTTAAATGGTGGATTAAAACCACCATTTTCATAGTTAACTGATATATATATTTCCCCCTCTGGTAAAACTCTCATTTTTAATTATCTTTCCCTGATACCCTTTACAAATGCTATATTGCTATTTAGAAGTCAGCTTGTTTTTATTTTAACATCTTATGTTTAGACTGTATCATTCATTCCCATGCAAAAAAATCAAATGAATACAATTCAATTATGTAAAGTGTTATATGAAGATGGCTTTAAAAAGTATGCTATGTATAATTGAAATTTACACAAGATGTGCACTGAATCCTCCTTTCCAGATGATGTAAACAAAAATGGTATTCTCAAATTAATACTTAGGTTTTCAGAGATTGAATCAATGATGCTAGGGAAGGATTAAGGCATTAGAAGCTAAAATCTGTCAAGTATGGTTATGCATCCAAAATTCATTTACTGAACCATGAACATATTTTATTATTTTCCATGAAAAATTCACTTCTAAAAATGAATGCTGCATGTGATTAAAAAATCAACTAAGATAAAAATAGAACTTGTTTGTATAATGCATTCTGTTGTTCTTGTTTATCATTGAAGTCCTAAAATATTTTCCTATGAGAAAGCATGATAGGATAATATATTTTCCAAATTTATTTAAAGATTTCACAAAGAAAAAAAAACAGGCAATATGTTCCATTTCAATGCATTGTGTAGCTGGGTGTTGAGTGAAGCCAGATGCAGGGTAATTTCCATACCTGAGACACTTTGTAACCTGCTGAGGATTAGCTGGCTCCCACAAGTGCCTTCAGAAATCTCTTTCTACTGAGACATCTGTTTGAATTAATGTCTATTTTGTGTATGTTTAGATTTGAAGATAATAAACAAATCTTTTCATAATTCTTACTATTGCATATAAAGTCTGTATATTGCATTATAAAAATAGGAATATTTACCCATTAAATATTAATACTATCTTAAGCGCCAAAGACCACAAAGTCTATAATATGAGGCTCAATTTGCAGAATATAGTTCTAAAATAAGGAATGGAATATTTTTTATTAGTATGACAGTTGGGATGTAGTAAGGGAATAATGCAACTCAATAGATTTTAATATATATTGACCCAATAAGAGCAGAGTTTTAAAAAAAGTGAAGATTGTGCCATTTATAAATAAAGTAGTAGATAATTTTAAATATTGTGTTAGCTGGAAAAAGGTATAGAGGGAGAAAGTAAGATGTCACAGAAGTCAAGATATGAGACTGATTAACAATGTGTGGGTGTGAGAGGCAAACACAGCATGGAGGTTGACAAAGAAATGAGAGGAGACGTTTGTATTTTTAATTTTTATTTATTTATTTATTTTTGATTTACCAGGGCTGGGGATTGAACCCGGGACCTTGTATGTGGGAAGTAGACTCTTAACTGCTTGAGCCACATGCAGCCTTCATTTAGATTTTTTGATGGGAAGATTATAAGTGACCTTCAATGGAGGAGTTTTAATAGGTCTGTCGTTAAGAAGCCAGTGTCTTGTGAAGAAATGTGGGCAGTATGCTTCTCTTTTAGTAAGTGGGACAATGCAGTAAAGGACAGTAGTCTTAACCAGTATTCCTGTAACTATTGATAACCTTTCAGAGCTGAGACGTGACCCAATATTTTATTTCATTGTTTTTTTCCCCATATCCAGTGAAATTGTACCAATTTGTTTTATTCTATTCTACTCTTATTATTTCTTACTCTTCAAAAATTGTTTAATTTCCACCACATGAAAATTATAATCTTAGGTACCATGGGTGATATTAAAATTAACAGTCCATGCTCCCTTTCCGATGGAAAATAATATTTTAAAAGAGATATGGGAAGCAGATGTAGCTCAGTGTTTGAGTGCCTCCTTCCTTCAGAGGTCCTGGGATCAATCCCCAGTATTTCCTAAAAAAAAGAAAGAGGGAGATATAAGATACCAAAACAAAGAGCAAAGTGTAAAGCAGATTATGCTCTAAAAAACAGATAATACAAAATTGCATTCAAACACCAAGCAAGAAAAAACACCTACAGAACTTGATTGAAATAAGATTAGGGAGAACTTTTAATGCCAGGCCATAGAAATTGAAGTGTATTCTGTAGGCAATGAATGAGTCATTTAAATGAGTGAGTCATTTGTAATAAACCCCTTATTTTCATGTTTGTGATGAACTAAGAAGCTAGAATTGATCAAGATAAACATCCTAGAACTTAGTCTTTCACTGCTAGGAGGAGGGGCTCTGTTCAGAACCTTGTCCTGCTTGAAAATTTAAACTGGGCTTTGCTCAGGCTAAGGGAAAGCAAACTGCCTTTTTGGTTTCCTCAGTAGTATTCTCTGACAGACTTGGTTCCTTGACATTGAAGCCACCTTACAAGTGCTTATGCAGTAAGCTTTCCTGTAAGAGAAACATAACCCTGACTCCAAGACAGATGACAAGTAGGGTATTTTTTGACATTCCTGAGAATGTGCTGGAGTGCTATTCTGAGTCCCAAGGTAGAGAAAAATAGAACCCACAATGTTTCTCTAGATAAGATGCCCTATTTTTTTTGGAAAAGAAGAAAAAAGTCTGGAGATAGTTCCCAATGCTACTATGACTAATGTTCTTGGAAGGAATCATCTATATATTGATCCAAATAAAGAATATTTATTTTAAGATTGGCATCTAACTACCTTTTTTGCTTCTCAGGAAAAATAAATAATAAATAAGGTAGTGGTATTTATTGGAAAGAGGAACATATGTTTCACCAAATATCTAACAGGCTTTGTACTACACAAGCCCTTAATATTAACCAGGAACAACTTAAATGTAATAGATAAAATATATTCTTTGTCATATAATATGCAGTAAATATTCTTAGAATAAATAGCACTTGACAGGTAAATCTGCATTATTTTTCAGCTTAATATGTATATATAATTAATTCGTTTATTTCAGCAATATATAACAACCATACTTATATACACCTTCGACTCTGCACACCCCTCTCCTAGGTAAACACTTTTATTTCCCCTTGACAAAATGAAACGGGAACACGTTACCCTCATTTCTGTATGATCGAACATGAATTTCCTCTACAATGGAGCCTCTGAGGATTTGGTAAGAGCAGTTGAAGAACTGTGAACTGCACTTAAGCATCTTTAAAATACGTCTTTAATAAATGGGAGTCATTCTGCTTCTTCAGCTGCTCTTAGGTATAGCAGCCCACAAGGGGAGAAAATACAAGAATGAGTAAATGCTTAATAAATATTTGTTGAATTGAGTAAGTGATTGATTATTCTTCGACCACAAAAGATATTCTAGAGCTTTTAGAAGGAAGAAATGATGGCAATTTAGCTTGATCTATGTAACACTCAGAGTGCCTGGCTGGTAGAAGGCCTACCGTGGTATGGCAGTTGCCTCAGCGTGCAATTTGAAATATCACAGGCATTTTAATACTGTTCAGGGGGATAGAGTTGCTGGCAATATACAAGTTTGTAAAAAGCATATTTTCAAACCAGAACAAAAGGAGAAAGCAGTTCCTAAAATATAGTAGATTCTTAGATCCTTTATAAATACTATTTCTCCTCTTCCCTTACAGGATGGAGAATGAGGCAAATTCCTCTGAAATTATCAAGGCTTGGGCATGAATTCCTTCCAGCTCAGTAGTGAAATGATATTCCTAGTCGCAGCCTCAATTTTGGAAAAAAAAATTATATTGCCTCATAATCTAAAGCCCAGGGACCAACAAGCAGATAACATAATGACAAAAGCAAGCCCTTTCTTTGAAAATCTTAAAAAATAATCTTATATTTTCCAAATAAGATGGAAAACTCATAGATACATTTTTGCTTTTCAGAGATGTGTAATTCGATCATTATAATTCATTTACTGCGCATTGTATGATGGCTGCCTACAGAAACACCTAGGGCAGGGCTTCTCAACCATTGCACTACTGAGATTTTGAGCTAGATAATTCTTTGTTATAGAGGGCTGTCCAGTGCATTGTAGGATATTTAGCAGCATGCTGGACTTCCACCCATTGGGTGCCAGTAACAAACCCCTCCCCAGTTATGACAATGAAAAATGTCTCCAGATATACCCCTAGCGTCACTTACTGGGAACTGTTTGTGGTTGAGAACCACTGACTAGGCTAAATGATAAATTATGTGCAGTTCTGTTTAGCTATATACATGTAATGTAGACCAGAAAGAGAGAGATAATTTGTGTAAGAGAATATTTAAGGAAAGTGAGCTTTCTTTGTTTTAATATGCTTTAAAAATTAGTCAATTTAATTGTGTTCATATTTGTTAAGTGACTAATCCACAAAGTTTCTCTCCACATACTTGTGAGAAAATCAAAGTTCCTTTTAGAATGAACAACAATTGCCATTCAGGCAGTGAATTAGGATCTTTATACTATATTACTTAATCTTTAATAAAAAGAATTTGTAGAATGTACATTTCACAGTTAAGGAAATTGAGGTCCAGAGGAGTTAAATTGTCCATGGTCACACAGCTAAAAACAAAAGCCAAGCTCTTATTAAAATGATTGCCTTGCTTTAACAGTACACATCAATTGAATGGTTTAGGAAACTGGAGAAAACATTTTAACATATCTATATTTCATAGATCTCAGACATAATAATTAAACTGCTATTTTAAACATTTCCTACTAACTTGAGATTCTCTATTCATTAAGGTTTTAAAATAATGTAATATTAATGATTTTTCCAAACATGTTCTATGTTCCCCTTGAGAATTCTTTCCAATATTTTCTCAGACACAAAAAAGTGGCATTTCTTCATAATTTTAAAAGAAATTATGAACTAAATACTCTGTACTAAAACTATTAAATTTGTGTATTTGAAGGACAGCATTGGATTATATTATTAATTCATAATTTGTTTCTTTGTCATTTAGTAAATTTTAAACTTGATGATTTATGAAGCTTCTTTTGCCTGAAAAAGCCCAGGTAAATTGTAATTGACAGTTCTGTAAAACAGCTTAAATTATTTTTTATGAGTAATATGAAAAATTGAAGTTTAGTTATGTTCATTAAAACCAACTTGAAGATATAGATATAGATTTGGATACATGTTTTTCTAAAAAAGGCAGTTGAAAAAGTGATCTTAGTGGATTTTTTTTCCAGCATAAACATACTATTTCATCAAATCTCAGCAACCTTGAGGCTTTTTTTAACTATTTTGTATAGACATATAAGGCAATTATCATGTTTCATTGAAATAAGATGCACTTTTCCCCCACATTTCATCATATCTGAACCTTGCAAAGCATTTAAAATTCCCTGGTGTATTAAAGTTTAATTGGCAGTGTTTATTCCATTTTTCATTTCTTGTAAGTAAATAAAAATATGATGCAACTTACAATTGATGCTTAAATTCAATAACATAAAATTTGGTAAGTCATATCAAAAAATGTCAATGTTTAAAAATTTGATCCTAGAAATATCAACTTATATATTAAATAATTTTATAATATATTTCAATGCCAATCTAATTTCCACTGTCTATGGCTCTTCCTGTTGCAGAAACCGGGAAGGACATGTTATTTCTAAAATGTTTTCAGCTTAAATTTTTTATGCTGCTGCACTTTGACAAATTGTTTGTTAATGAGACTTACACATAAACTATTTGAAAATATTATCAAGTAAACCATTTCAAAACTGTTTCTACCACATATGTCTAATAGTGGCTTCTTGGCTCATAATAGGTGCTCAAAAAGTGATAAAAATGAAAATGTTAATTACACCTGCTTGTAATAATTTATATATTTTCTCAGGATATTTTCCTTGTAATAATTGTAATCACATAGGTATAGGGATCTATTATATTGATATGTAGTTTGCATGGTCACACATTTTGTATTCCAGAATACAAGGAATCTAATAGATGTGGCTATCTCTTTTTAACATACTTGTATGTGCATAAAAGAATCCTGTATATGTCAATCAGTATAAGCAATTGAACAGGAATATTATTGCAGGATTACAGTTGGTTATCAGTACATTTCTAAGCAAGAAAAGCCCTTGATATTAAATCTTTTAAGTAAGTATTTTAAAAATGAAGAGCAAATAGACAAGATTCTGAAGTCTGCATTTGTTGATGCAGATAGCAAGCTATTAATATTACATATATTCAAACTAATCACAATTTATGGAATTAACTGTAAGTGGAACCATGTAGAATGATATTTCTTGCTTTGGGTTTTTTTGTGATTTAAAAGGAACATGTTTATCTCTGACAGAATCCAGAGGATTTGTTATCAACTTTCCTTCCTCAAGTTTGAGCTGCAAGATTGTGTGTGTGTGTTTTAAGTGACAAATGGAAGGAACTTGAACCTTGAATAACTAATTTTTCATACCCAATAATCCAAAGTTAAAGTGAAAAAGGAATTTCAAGCAATTATTTACATAATTGAGGTTCAAATCAGTCCTCGTTTTGACAGAAATTCCTATTATTATGCTCACCAAGAGAGCATATTACATAATTTACATGCATTTATATACTGAAATATGCACTGCAGAAAACTTGTTAGTCATTACCTTTGCCTGTCCTCCCGAAGCTTACTAGTTTAACAGAAAATGCCCTTTTGTGCACAGGCACAGGGAACTCTGGATAAATGATGATCCATGCACTTGGTGCAAAAGTAAAGACTTTAAAATAACGATTTAAGTTCAAAGGACTGGCGTGTATGGGGATCATGTTCCTAAACTCCACGACATCAGTCAAGAATCCCCTATCTAGATTATTTAGGCAGTAAATAAAATAGATTCAATATTATTAATAGTAATAATAGATTATTGTTTTGGATAATATTTTAGATGCTAATGTGTCAGGCATTTAAAAGTGCTATACATATTTTAACCATATACAGGTAAATGAGGCAGATACTATTTTTCTCTTCCTTTTGCAAAGAGAAAACTGACTTACAAATTAAGTAAGTTGCCCAATGATTCCAAACACTCTAAGAATTATTTAAGGGCAAACTCTTATCTGTCATGAAAATATGCTAAGTATATAACAGTCTCTTGGTACTCTTCTTCAATTTATCTGCACTTTTTTTCTCATCTTTTAAAAATATATGTTTCATCAATAATTTTAAGGTTGTAATGCCAAAATGTTAGTACAAATATCATTTACTGGCACACCTTGCCCATTGTGCATGATTTGAAAGGGTCTCCAGTATATGAATTAAGCCTCTCTTTCTTTGGGAAGCACTGACTAAAATATCTAATTTTGCTTTATTCATTTAGGGTGAGGCTGGGCAATCTATTTTCTTTATATTAAAGTGGCTGCTGCTAGTAACACATGCTTGGTTTCCAGTGTCTGTGTTAGAATTACACATACACACATACACATAAATTGGAACTTTTCCCCAAAAGATAAAAAATAATGAGATCACTAAATAGCTGAATTTACTATTTGATATTAAAATTTTACATTTTGCTAATACTCTATGTATGGGTCAGAAAACTACAGTCCACAGGCTGACTGAGCACATAGGCTATTTTTTACCGCCCCCAAGAAAAAAAATTAGTTTTTACATTCTTAAATGGTTCAAGCAAATTGAAAGAAGAATAATATTTTGTGGCACATAAAAATTATATAAAATTTGAAGTTTGGCGCTGGTAAATTTTGTTGGAACACAGCCATTAATGTATTGCCTCTAGCTGTTTTCATGTTACAACACCAGAGTTGCGTAGTTGCAACAGAAATCATATATAAAAATTGGCTGTAAGTTCATTACTGGCAATAAATTATGAAGTCGGGAATATATCTGCATGGGGAAAAAAATGGCTCCATGGTGCACTGATACATTTAGTGTTACAATGTCTAGGAAAACATCTACATTATTAATCTATTGTTGTGTAACAAATTACTGCAAAACCTAGGTACTTGAAACAACTAACATTTATTATCTCACAAGTTCTGAGAGTTGTGTATACAGGCACCTGTTAACAGGGTCTTCCATCTCAGAGCCCTTCACAGAGCTGCAATTAAAGTCTAGACTGAAGCTGTAGTCATCTCAAGGGTCACTTGAGAGAGGAACCCTTTCCAAGTTCTCGCACATAGCTGTTGGCAGCCTTCAGGTCCTTGCTGGCCATTGTCCAGAGACATCAGTACCCTTCCACATGAGAATCTCCACCAGGCGGCTCACAACATGACAGCAGTTTTTTCAGAAAAGTAAGTGGGTGAACGAGAGCTCCAGAGAGGCAGAAGCCAAGGTCTTTTGTAACCCAAACTTGGAAGTTGTCTCATCAATTTTGCCATATTTTATTCTGCAGAACAAGTCCTTAGGTCCAACCCACTCTGAAAGGGAAGGTAAGACAGAAATACCAGAAGATAAGAATAATTGGGGTCTTTTTAGGGGCTACTTAGCACCTGTAGCACTCAATGGGATATGCCTGGCCCTTTCCAAACCTAGAGAAGTTTTTTCTGCTTCTCTCCTTTTTGTGGTCACGTTCTTTATTCCCCTGAATAATCATACTTTGCTTTCTATTTTCCCCACATCTTTTCTTCATAATCTTTATAAGTTATATAATCACATCTTCTCATTCATCTTAAATGTGAGACTTAGGTACATTTCTTTGTTGAAATTGACACTCATTGCCTTAGGAAAAGTGTAGTATTCTGAATATCAAGGCTGTTTTGCTGCAGGACTTAAAAGGAATTAAGGAAATTAATAAGTAAAATTTGCTTCTGACTTTATAATATTCCCTAAACCCACACAGATCAACGACTGCAGAGGTTTAAAAGGAAGATGATAATTTTGAGCAGGACATTTTTGGAGATGGCAGGGAACTGGAGGTAGTGGAATATTGAACAAATTAATGTCTGTCAAATCCAAACCACTGACTGTAACAAGGGAATGTGTCCTCTTCTGTGCTGCCATTCTCAACTTGTAGAATGCAATGATTATTATTTCTCACCAACTTCCAAAAGTTTTAATTTCCCTTGATGGACCAGGATTTATTGTTCTCATAAAATTTTCTTAATAAATGCAGTGAGATTGGTAACTGCACCAATTAATTAGTCAAGTACATATAAAATCCCGAGTGTTCATTTAACTTGATCTTTAAAAAAGAGTCAAAATATAGATGTGTAAAAAATTATACTGTGTAGCAACTACTTTTTCTTTCAAAATTTTATTTTAAAAAAGGGAAATTTCTAGTTTATCATGCTCTATACTCAATATGGAAAAATATATTCTGTTGGAAGTATAAATCCTTAGAACAGATGCAGAGTCAGTAAGTCACAAATTATCTCTGTAAAATTCATAGTTATGTAAAGTTGCATATTCCTAAATTTACTTACTATTTTCTTTTTATATAATAAAATTCAAAACTTCACTCCTTATCACATTTTTTCACTCATATACATTTAGAAAGATCATAACTTATTTTGGCTGAGTCACCAACAATAAACAACTTAGTTTTACAATTAGAATCCATTACTTATAAGAATCTTATAACATACTTGATATAATATAACTGCAGTGAACATTTACTTTGTGGCAGAAACTTTGAGTGCATTACAAATATTCTTATAATATATTTAATATAAATACAATACTCTGACAAAAATACTGATATTATCCTCACTTTCAGATGGAAAACTAAGACAGATTAGTTAAGTAACTTACCAAAGCTGTGATTGGGAAACCATGACGTTTGGCTCCAGATTGGTGCTCTAAATAGATAGTGGATAAATTACGAATTCTAAACCAACAGCTCTGAACATAAACACCATGAAGGCAGGGGATTTGTCTGTTTTCCTTTCCATTATACACTCAAATAGCTGTTGAATAAACGAATGGGTGAATAATGAAGACATAAATGTGCCATGCTATTAGATGGGATACAAGGCATTACTGAATTCAGATAGCCTAAAAATAATGAGGGTCCAATTTGTCCACGTATCAGTCACCAGTGACATTGTTGTCTGTTTTTTTTTTCATTTCTGGAAATGTTTAATTTGAACTAGCTCAAAGCCTATAGTCTCTGAATGTCTTCCACATTCAAGGTCACCACATTGATCTTGCGGAAGAGCCATCTATACATAGAGTAAGATGAGGCAGCTTTTTTCTGGCTTTGTTGTCACATGTCTTATAAATGCAACTGTTCAGATGAAAAGAAATTTTACTTGTAAAATGATATATATTGATAACATAAATATATAATTGTACATATAACTATATATTTATATAATATAAATATTAAAATTAATCACTTTGTCAAGAAAGAAGGGCAGAAATAAAAGGCCATCAAATCACCTTTAAGATTTGTTAGATAGTGCAATTATGAAACACAAAATTAAAATTTCAAAAGCCAAAGTAGTTCTTTGCTGGGCAAATTTGAATGCTTCTTTCTCAACTTTTAAAAAGTAATCTTTTAGAATTCAATTATTTGGTAAAAGCAACACTCATCTTCCCTTGTGCTCACAAGTGGATTTCTATATGTCAGGTTGACATTAAAATGAAAACAACTATTGGCAAATCCCATTTTTCTCATTGTTCTCCTTGGGCGTTCACAAATCTTTACAAATAGAGCATACTGAGCACCTGGCATCTGCTAAGCACCTTGCTATGTATTGCATGGGATATCAAGAAGTAGAGGCATAGGAAGGAACCACAGTGAGGCTTAAAGTGAAAATACCTATGAAAGGTTTCAAAATAAATTTGTAAATGTTATAGAAACTGAAATGGAGATGAATATTGAATGGGAAAAGCTAGATGGAATTTTGGAGGAGATGGGGAGTCTGGTTTTCACCATGAACTTAAAGGAACAGACTGCCATAGAGCAGGAGAGGAGAGAGAAGAGGTCCAGGGTGTAACTATAAGATTTAACTAAACTGTAGGTTAATGTTGGAAAATAGAGAGAAAAGACACAGCCATATTTTTGAGGACCTTAAAAGGTCAAATTTGATCTATCTGTACAAAGCAGTAGGGAGCCATTTTAAGTTCTTTTAAAAGATGAAAGCACTATTTAAGGAGATTAGGCTGGCAGGGTAATGAATGCTGGATTATAGGATGTTGATTTAAGAGACAGAAAAGCTAACTAGGAAGGGAGATGCTTCAGAAATTCATGGCCAACGTAATGAAGGTTCAAGGTTCCAGGCATTCAAGAGAATGTAAGTAAAAAAGTCTGGCAATAATATATTTCCAATAAATTCTTGATATGGCAAAACAACTATCAGAATATAAGGTATAAAGTGTGGAGATGAGATATATTTTCTGTAGGTTCTATTGGGTTTTGTAAATTATTTGTAAGACTCTGTTTTGAACTGGAAGAAGGAGAATATAAAGGATAGTAGAGCTCATTTTCCATGGCTCAATGTCCACCTTCATACTAATGATACTATATTTTGAGCACCAGACCTATCCATAAAAATAATAAAAGCTCCTCATGAGTAACTCACTGTTTTCAACCATGAATTTACATTTTTTCTCCAAAATCTGCTCCTCCTTACTTGATAGAATTTTCCTATCTCATTCTTCTTGTTACTACATATGCAATCATTTGCCAATGATTCTTATCTTTCCCATATTTCTTTCAAATGCTGTAGTACCCAATACACAACCCTCTATCCCATTGCCATTTTCCTTTCTGGACCCTCACTCTTTTTAACCTCAACTTACACAATAGCCTATGACCTCTTTCCTCATTTCTATTTTCTCCCCACCACAGTGCAATCTTCAGTTGCTACGAAGTATCTTTCTAAATCATAGATCTGATCATATTATGATCCAGCTTACAAAATTTATCACTCTGTTGTCTACAGATTGATCACTGGGAACATATTATCAATATTTCCTTCAACAAATGTATACAGTGAAAACCTAAAATGTTCCAAACACCAACTAGGAGATGAGAGAAGGAGACCCAAAGCAGACATGATCCCTGCCCCTGTGGAACTTACAGCCCAGTGGGGAATACAGACATTATTCAAAAAATTGCACCAATAAATGTAAAAATGCAAATGTGAAAGGTGCTGCCAGGGAGTTCTTGAGATAGTACAGTAGGGATTTCTCCTAGGCAGGGAGGAAATAGCCTGTGAACTAAAACCTGGGGGAGAAGTAGGTGAAGGAGACGAGCAGGAATATAATAATATAATAAAGTTTTAGGAGGAAGGAAGCGCATATGCAAAGTCCTGTTTTTTTTTTTTTTAAAGATTTAT
>PVKH010014341.1:0-16516 GCA_004027955.1 Chaetophractus vellerosus
GCGAAGCGGGCAAGCTGCCGCGAAGCAGGCAGGCCACTGCGCGGTGAGCTGGCTTGGTGGGGTGCCGCAGCAGGGGGAGACAAGCAGACACAGAAAAATGCAAAAGCAATGAACACACAAGAACAAGCAACAAGGGGGGGGATATATAATAAATAAAAATGAATCTTTAAAAAAAATAAGAGCTTATTGGAATGAAAGACACAATAGGTGAGACCGAAAACACATCAGAGGGAGTGGATGTGGCTCAAGCAGTAGAGTGCCCACCTCCCACATAGAGGCCCTGGGTTCAGTTCCTAGTGTCTCCTAAAAAAGACAAACAATGAGCAGACAACAAGCAGACACTGAGCAAAAACAATGAGCAGACATTGAGCAAAAACAACAGGAAAAACAATGAGCAAGACAATGAAATAAACAAGCCGACAATGAGCAAAAACAAATGAGCAGGGAGCAGATGTGGCTCAAGCAGTTGAGTGCCCGCCTCCCACATGGGAGGTCCCAGGTTTGGTTTCTGGTGTCTCCTAAAGAAAAAGCAAATAAACAATGAACAGAAAACTAGCAGACAATGAGCAAAAACATGAGCAAAAACAATGAGCAAACAGACAAGGGAGCCATCTAGGGGAAAAACTAACACATTAGCGGCACACAACAGCAGACTCAAAAGTTTAGAGAAGAGAATTGTGATACAGAAGACAGAACAGGTGAAATTGAAGAGAGAAAAGAACAGAGAGAAAAGAATGGAAAAAATTGAGCAGGGGCTCAGGGAGTTGAATGATAACAACAGCATACATATCATGGGAGTTCCAGAAGGAGAAGAGAGGGTAAAGGGGCAGAAAGAGTATTTGAGGAAGTAATGGATGAAAATTTCCCAACCCTCATAAAAGAAATGAATTTACATGTTCAAGAAGTACAGCGTATCCTGATCGAATAAATCCTAATAGGCCTACTCCAAGACACACACTACTCAGAATGTCAAATGTCAAAGATAAGGAGAAAATTCTGAGAGCAGCAAAGGAAAAGCAAGCCATCACATACAAGTGACGCCCAATAAGACTTAATGCAGATTTCTCATCAGAAACCATGGAGGTGAGAAGACAATGGTATGATATAATTAGGATATTGAAAGAGGAAAATTGCCAGCCCAGAATTCTTTATCTGGCAAAATTGTCCTTCAAATATGAAGGTGAGTTTAAAATATTAATCAATAAGCAGAAACTAAGAGTTCACAAAAAAGAATCTGCCGTAATTCTTATAATTTTTGTGAAACATTTATGTAATCTAAGCATCTTTAAAAAAAATCTGCCTTTGCAGGAAGTATTAAAGGGAGCCTTACAGCCCCAAAGAAAATGACAGGAGAGAGAGACTTGGAGGAGAGTGTAGAAGGCTGGAATAGCAGAAAGTATAAACAAGGGTATAAAGGAGGTGAAAATAAGATATGTCATATGAAAGCCAAAGTATAAAATGGTTAAAGTAAATAATGCATTTACAGTAATACCAATGAATGTGAATGGATTAAACTCCCCAATCAAAAGATAGAGGCTGACAGAATAGATAAAAAACAAACAAACAAACATGAGCCATCCACATGCTGCCTACAAGAGACTCACCTTAGACCCAGGGATATAAACTGGCTGAACGTGAAAGTTTGGAAAAAGATACTCCACACAAACAGTAACTGAAAAAGAGCAAGGATAGTTATACTAAGAATGGACAAAACAGACTTTAAATGCAAAAATGTTATAAGAGATACAGAAGGCCATTATATAGTAATACACAGGAAAATCCACCAGGAAGAAATAACAATCATAAATACCTATGCACCTAACCAGGGTGCCTCAAAGTATATGCGGCAAACCTGGCAAAACTGAAGGGAGAAACAGATATCTCTACAATAATCATTGGAGACTTCAACACACCACTCACATCATTAGATAGAACAACTAGACAGAAGATCATCAAGGAAACAGAGAACTTAAACAATATGATAAAGGAGCTAGACTTAACAGACATACAGAACGTTGCATCTCACATCAATGGGTTATACATACTTCTCAAGTGCTTATTTTTAAAAATTATATATCCCCCCCTTTCTGCTTGTTCTTCCTGTGTTCATTTTTTGCATTCTTCTGTGTCTTCTTGTCTCCCCCCCGTTGCGGCGACCCATCGAGTCAGCTCACTGCATGGCGGCCTTGCCTGCTTGTGGGCGGCCTTGCCTGCTCGCGGGGGCTTGCCCTGCTCATAGGGGCTTGCCCTGCCCATGGCGGCTTTGCCCTGCCCACGGCGGCTTTTGACTTCTCAAGGCGGTCTGCCCGCTCAAGGAGGACCTGGGAACCAAACCTGGGGCCTCCCATGTGGTAAACCGGGGCCCTACCAATTGAGCTACAGCCAGCCCCTCAAGTGCTTATTGATCTTTCTCCAGGATAGACCACATGTTAGGTCACAAGACAGGTCACAATAAATTAAAAAGATTGAAATTATGCAAAGCATCTTCTCAGATCGTAATGGAATGAAACTGGAAATCAGTAATAGATGGGAAAGAGGAAAATTCGTAAATGTGTGGAGGTTGAACAACACACTCCTAAACAATCAGTGGGTCAAAGAAGAAATTGTATATGAAATTAGTAAATATATTGAGACAAATGAAAACAAGAACACAAGTTATCAAAACTTATGGGCCTCTTCTGCCTTGGCAGTGGGAATGGAAACATCTGCTCCATGTGCCAGAAACCACCTGTCAGTGGTAGCAACTATGGAGTGCCTTGTCATATGTCTCTGCGGAGAGCCTCTGAGGATGTCCTCACAAGACAAGATCGCCGAAATGGCCGCATCCAGTCAAGGAAACTTTGAAGGAAATTTTGATTCACTGGACATTGCAGAATTGGCTAAAAAGCAGCCATGGTGGTACAAGCTATTTGGGTAGGAATCTGGACCCTCTGCCGAAAAGCAGAGCTTGGTGATATGGGTTTCATATTCCAGAAGGTTGGAAATTTGACTGCAACAGCTGTGGGAGGTGGATTTTTTTCTCCTTCAGCTTGCAAACCATACCGGGTACATCAAACTAGACCAGCAGTGAGTAGAGAAGTATATGAAAAAACCCAAGGAGCAGCTGAAAATCCGTAAGAGCAACCAAATACCTACTGAAGTCAAAAGCAAAGCTGAGAAGGTGGTATCATTTGTGAAGAAGAATGTTCTCATGACTGGTAGATTTTTTTGGAGGCTTTCTGCTTGGCATGGCATCCTAAGGAGGATAACTTCATTTGCATTGTTCCTGTCTGTTCCTTTTTCTTTCATCATTCATCAACAAGTGTTAGTCGTGTTTTTCCAGTTAGCAGCCTCTACACTCCATCATGGGACACTGAATCTCTTCTCCTCCTTTTCTCTCATACCTTCCTGCCTGGAGTGGCAGATCTGAATGGTTTTCTGTAGGCATTTTTTGGTACAGGTTAACTGTTATGGCCCTAATTTGAGCTCGATGTTGTTGGAAAAGACAATAGACATTACTGTACATTCTCTACTTGGCTAATCGGCCGGTCAGCAAGAATGCTTCATTCCTCCCTATATATGATACTTACCAGAACACATCACAAGATGGCTTACCATGGAGGATGAATGAATCCTCAAAGTTTTTTTCCCAAACTATTGATTTGGAAAAAGAAATAACAAGCACATAGATACCTTGTTATAGGCTGTGTGGAAAGGAACTGCATACATTTGTCTTTAAGCATGAAATATTTTGGTATATCTGTGTCTACTTTTTTCTTTATTTGATTTTAGACTATGGAAAGAGAACCATTCATACCTGTTATTATTATCCTAACAAAAATGACAGCATGAGCACTATAATTGAACATTTTGAATATAGAATGAACCTCTGCTGAAGGCGTATGCCATGCTGAAGGTATTGTAGTTGGTGGGAAGGTCTTTAGGAAGCCAACCAATAGAAATACATTGTGGAATGGCCAAACTTAGGGAATCATTTATGGGCAAGATACTGTCCACAGGATATTTTCCACCATGTAGGGTAATGAACTTCATTGCTGTTTTGGAAGTGGTTTGTTAATGGTAAAACAAGTGATTTGAGGTTGGGATGGGAAGAAGCTCTCAGATTGACATTTCACAGAAAAGCTTTAAAACATAGCCATAGCACCTCATATCAATTCCAGTATTTCTCTATCCTCTGAGCATGAAATTTAACCTTTGAACCAGATTCTTTGAGATATAACAATTCAGGCATTCAGAACTGAGAAGAGAGCATGTAAGAAATTTCTTCAAATCAAATGTAACCTGCTGTCTCATGATGACCTCCAACTCTTAAAAGTTTCTTTAAAATAAAAGTTCTCACACATACACTTAGAGAGAATCTTAGGACATTTTGTTGTAATGACCTTCTTACAAGTATAAGCTTCCTGAGGGCCAGGTTTTTTTTTAATCATTATATACAGAGGGCCTAGCATTTAATATATTCAATATTTTTTTGAATTTATATATATGAATAGTGACCTCATAGAAAGGTATCTGGGAAAGGTGTTGATCCAAAGAATTATGAGCTCCAAGAAAGCAGAAAACTCACTATAAAAGGTTAGTTTTACTTCCATTTAATTCTTGAATTTGCAAATGATCTCTAGTGTAATATATGTATATTTCTAAGACCATGAGTTTAAAATGTTTGCCTTTTAACATATCTTATGAATGAATGTTGTATTGAATTTGAAAAGTTGAACCTACCAGTGGATGTGTGTAAATTTTAAAAATTCATCTATTTGTATTTTCTCTTTAATACATTGCTGTAATATTATAAGATAACATGAACTACTTGTAAAAGTTATGTACCATCCTAAAAGCATAATGTAATGAGCCTTTTTGCTGCATATTTTTCTATAAGAACTTAATTTTTTTTCATTTACTATTATGGAAGCTTTCAAACATTTATAAATATAGAGCAAATAGTATAATGAACCTCATGTATCCATTCACCAGATACAACAACCGTCAAATTGCAGCCATGTGGCTTTGTCCTGATGAGATGCTTTAGGGCCCTGTTCCCTCACAGAAGCTTTGAACAACCAGCAAGAACTGGCAGAAATATCTTTCTCAAAGTTCCAAAAAACAGTTAAAGGACTGCAGTAACAGGATGAATTCCAAATCAAGAAAAAGGCTACTTAAAAGTGGTAGGGGACAGACTCCTCAGGATTGGGGGAAGAGCTATGGACTAGAGTGGACTTACTGGTATTCTGTTATATACTTATCGTGATTCATGCAATGGAAGAAATTACAACATTATGTGGAGCCAGTGGCCACTGGACGCTTTGGGGGCAGGGAAAGGGATAAGCAGTTGTGATACAGGTTTTTTTTTCGGGACTTGGGAATTATTCTGAGAGACATTGCAATGACAGATATAGGCTATTTTATATCATCATAAAACATGCAGAACTGGGTGGGCGAGAGTGTGGTCTACAATGTGAACTATGGTCCATGCTTAGTGGCAAAGCTCCAAGATGTGTATATCTATTGCAGGTGATGTGCCACACTAATGGAGAATGTATATGTGGGAGGTTGTGGGAGGTGTGGGAGGTGGGGCATATGGGTACCCCTATAATTTTTGTGTAACATTTATGTAATCTATGTATCTTTAAAAAATTAATTAATTAAAATAATTTAAAAAAAAGTGATAGGGGAATGGGTGTAGCTCAGTGTTTGAGCTCTGCTTCCTATGTACGAGGTCATGGGTTCAATCCCTGGTAACTCCTAAAGAAAAGTGGTAGGATGTTGTGGTGTCCTGCAGGGCCCCCTCCCCCAACACTCACTGGCTCAGCATGGAGCTGGTTCATGCTCCCAGTGCAGAGATATGGTCCTATCCTGGAGAGAGAAAAGTAACTCTCGTGCACATGTTGGGAGCATGTATGTCTGACCCAGTCTGTCTGGTGATGGCTTGAGAGACTTGTCCTGCTTATAGAAGACAATTCACAGAGTGCTCTTAAAGAACTCTGAGAGATCAGTCAAGTCATGCTAACTGGGACAAGAGATTGCTGGCTGTAGAACATAGAGTGCAATGCCTGGGACTGTGAGGAAACTTTCCTAGGGAAGAGGAGACATGGGGAACTATGTAAACAAGGGAATTCCTAGGGCCACATGAGTATGCCCAAGACAAAATGCAGGTGCAGAAAGGATCAGGGAGGTTCCTATGAGCTAGTCTTTCAAATTTTTGTATGGATAAGCCCTGAAGAACACTTGCCCAAGTCAATCTGCAAAGACTAGGAGAGGTGTTTTCTTTTTCATAACACTAGCTGGACACAAGCTTAAAGAACAGAAGCCTCATAGTCTAAATTCCAGCAACTACGTATCATTCAATTATCAAAATACCGAGGTTTCAACAAAAGACTACAAAACACACAAATAGGAAGTGATGACCCAGGCAAAAGACAAAATTAAAGCATCATTGAGGAAGATCAGACTTGGAACATCCAGACAGAGTTTAAAAATGGTCTTAAATATGCTCAAAGAGCTAAAAGGAAAACATGGACAAAGAACAAAGGATACCAGGAAAACAGATGAAAATGAAGTGAATATCAATTTAGAGATGGAGGTTACAAAAAGGAAACAGAGCTAACAGAAATTATGCATTTCCTATAGGGAAGCAAAAGATTGGAGCTTAAAGAATCAGTGAATTTGAAGATAAAACAATTGAAATCATCCAGTCTGAGGAGTAGGAACAAAGAATGAAGGAAAGTAAACAAAGCCTGAGAAACCTGTGGGACACCATCAAGCATACCAATATACACATTTTGAGAATCCCAGAAGTAGAAGAAAAAGGAACAGAGAGAATATTCAAAGAAATAATGGCTGAACACATCCCAAATTTAATGAAGACATAAATATACACATTCAAGACATTCAGCATACTCCAAATAGGATACACCAAAAAAGACCCATGCTGCAGCATGTTATAATCAAACTGTCAAATGCCAGAAAAAGAAAGAATTCTGAAAGCTGCAAGAGAAGCAACATGTTACATACAAGGAAGCCCCAATAAGATTAAAAGCACTAAAAGCAAAAAACTGCCAACCAAGAATTCTATAGCTGGCAAAACTGTCTTTCAAAAATGAGGGTGAGTTTAAGACATTCCTAGATAAACAAAAGTTGAGGAAGTTTGTCACCACTAAACTGGCTCTACAAGAAATGCTTAAGAGAGCTCTGCAAGTTGAAAGGAAAAAGGACAATAGACAATAGATTGAAGCCACATGAAGAAATAAAAATCTCTGGTAAGGGTAATGACAAGGGTAATTATAAATGCCAGTACTCTTGTATTTTTTTGGTTTGTAACTCCAGTTTTTATTTCCTACAGAATCTAAAAGGCAAATACATAAAATGTAATGATAAATTAGTGGGCTGTTATAAGAACTACATAAAGGTAGGAGGAAGCAAGAGTACAAGAACATAGTTTGTATATACTATTGAAGTTAAGTTGGAATCAAAGCAAAGGAATTTTTTTTTTATAGATTTAGAATGTTAAATTTAAGGCCCAACTACAAATAAAATATCAGATATTATGCAACTCATAGAGACAGAAATAAGAATACAGGTTGTCAGGGGCATGGGGCAAGGGGAATGGGGTGCTAATACAAAATGGGTGTAGGGTTTCTCAATGGTAAGATGGGAAAGTTTAGTAAAGGCAGTGAAGATACTGCAACATAATAAATGTGATTGATCCTGCTGAATGATATGTTTGGGAGTGGTTGAGATGGGAAAGTTTATGTTGTATATGTGTTCCCAAATTAAAAAACAAGCAACTAAAGAGACAATGACAATTAAATGGAATAGATGATCATGGATGGGATCTAACAAGGGAGGAGAGAGGCTCTAAGGCACTGTATTAGTCAGCCAAAGGGGTGCCTTCGCAATATATACCAATAATTGGTTGGTCTTTATAAAAGGGGTAGAAGCTTACAGTTACCAGGCCACAAAGCATAAGTTTCTTCTTTCACCAAAGTCTATGTGTTGGAGCAAGACCGCTGCCGACGTTTGCCAGGGCTCAGGCATTTTGGTTCCTTTCCTGCCGGGGCTGCGTTTCTCTCTGGGCTTAGCACTTCCTCCACAAAGTCAGCTGTAGACTATCAGGCGAACAGCCCTCTCCAACATCAGAACTCCATCTCAAAAATCTGGTTCTCCAATCTCTGTCTTTTGTCTTGCCTTTTATACTTGAGACCACACCCACTGAGGGGTGGGGCTCAACGTCCCATGGAAGTGGCAGTTAACACCCCAATCACAACCCAATCATGCCCACATTAAGAGATCAGTCTACAACCATGATTCAATTTATATTTTTGGAATTCATAATTACATAAAACAGTCAAACCATTACAGGCACATTATTGGGAAATACGAAAAACAGAATATAGACTATAAGCTTTATATCAATGTTAAATTTACTGAACCTGATAACTGCATTTAAGGTGTATATGTAAGTGAATATCCTTGTTCCTAGGAAAGGTACATGGCAGTATTAAGTGTACAAGGAACATGATGTTTTCAATCTACACTCAAGATTTCAGAAAATGTATTGATAAATAGACAGAAATGAAAGAACTCAACAAACCAATCACATTTAAAGAGATTGAAGCAGTCATCAAAAATCTCCCAACAGAGGGGCAGATGTGGCTCAAATGGTTGGGCGTCTGTCTCCCATATGGAGGGACCTGAGTTAGATCCCCAGGATCTCCTGGTAAAAATAAAGAAAAATATAGAAGGCATGTGGGCCTCCAGGCCCCGTGAGCAGGTGCGCCGAAAGGCCCTGTGTGTGGGTGTGCCATCAGGCCCTGTGAGCGGGTGAGCCCCCCAGGCCACACAGCAAGATGATGATGTAGCAGGAGAGTGACACAAGGGAGAGCCAAGATGAGATGTGCTGTAAAAACCAGGAACTAAGGTGGTGCAGGCGGTAGGACGCCTCTCTCCCACATTGGAGATTCCCAGGATCAAATCCTATTGAAGATGGGAGGAGAAGGATGAGAAGAGAGGGCAGGAAACAGACACAGAGAATTGCCCAGCGAATGGACACAAAGACAGTGGAAATAGGGGAAAGGGGGGGATAAAAATGGATAATAGTAAATAAATAAATAAATCTTTAAAAAAAATCTTCCAAAAAAGTCCAGGACCAGATGGCTTCACAGGTGAATTCTACCTAGCATTTTGAGAAGAATTAATACCAATTCTGTTTAAACTCTTCCAAAGAATTGAAGAGGAGGGAAAATTACCCAACATATTTTATGAAGTCAATATCATTCTAATACCAAAGCCCAATAGGAACTACAGGAAAAAAATTTACAGAAGAGTCTCTAATTAACATAGATGCAAAAATTCTCAACAAAATACTTGCAAATAGAATCCAACAGTATATCAAAAGAATTATTCACCATGACCAAGTAGGATTTATTCCTGGTGTGCAAGGGTGGTTTATAAGAAAATCAATTAACATAATACACAACATTAACAAATTGTTGGGGGAAAAAACCACATGATCATCTCGATTGACACAGAAAAGGCATTCACTCATATCCAACATCCTTTCTTGATAAAAACACTTCAAAAGATAGGAATAGAAGGAAAGTTCCTCAATATGATAAAAGGCATATATGGAAAACCCACATCCAACATTGTATTCAGTGGGAAAAGGTTGAAAGCTTTCACTCTAAGATCAGGAACAAGGTAAGGATGTCTACTGTCACCACTGTTATTCAACATTGTGCTAGAAGTTCTAGCTAGAGCAATTAGGCAAGAAAAAAAAAAAAAGCAAAAGGCATCCAAATAGGGAAAGAGGAAGTAAACCTCTCACTATCTGTAGATGACATGACCTGATACTTAGAAAATTCAGAAATGTCTACAACAAAGCTACTTGAGCTAATAATGAGTTCAGCAAAGTGGCAGGATACAAGATCAACATGCAAAAATTAGTAATGTTTCTGTACACTAGTATTGAACAACCTGAGGAAGAAATCAAGAAAAAATTCCATTTACAATAGCAACAAAAAGACTTAAATACCTAGGAATCAATTTTACCACAGATGTACAGGATCTGTATTCAAAAAACCAGAAAACAATACTAAAGAAATCAAATAAGACCTAAACAAATGGAAAGAGAGTCCATGTTTATGGGTTGGAAGATTAAATATTGTGGAGAAGGCAATCCTACCCAAACTGACTTATAGATTCAGTGCAATACCAATCAAAATTACAACAGCCTACTTTACAGAAATAGAAATGACAATTACCAAATTTATTTGGAGGGAAAAGTGCACCCGAATAGCCAAAAGCATCCTAAAAAAGAAGAGAGATATGGGAGGACTGCCTGACCTTGAGACATATTACAAAGGCACAGTATTCAAAACAGCATGGTATTGGCATAAAGATAGACACATCAGTCAGTGGAATAGAATTTAGGGTCCAGAAATAAACCCTCACCTCTATGGCCAACTGGTTATTGACAATCCTACCAAGTCCATGTTAACAGGACAAAACAGTATCTTCAGTAAATGGTGATGGGAGAACTGGATGTCCATAACCAAAGAATGAAAGAAGACCCCTATCTCACTCCCTATACAAGAATCAACTCAAAATGGATCAAAGACTTAAATATAAATTCCAGGACCATAAAACTACTAGAAGAAAATGTAGGGCAACATCTTCAAGCTCTTGTGGTAGTTGGTGGTTTCTTGGATCTAACACCCAAAGCATGAGCAACAAAAGAAAAAAAAAAGATAAATGGGACCCCCTCAAAATTAAAAACTTTGCAACCCAAAGGACTTTGTCAAAAAGGCAGAAATGCAGCCGACTTGATGGTAAGAAACATTTGGAAATCACATATCTGATAAGGGTTTAAAATCCATGATACATAAAGAGGTACTACAACTCAACAATAAAAAGACAAATGACCCAATTAAAAATGGACAAAAGACTTGAATAGACATTTGTCCAAAGAAGAAATACAAATGGCAAGAAAACACATGAAAAAAATTTCAATATCACTAGCAATTAAGGAAATGCAAATCAAAGCTACAACGGGATATCATTTCACACCTACATGAATGGCTACTATTAAAAAGGCAGAAAACTACAGGTGTTGGAGAGGATGTGGAGAGATAGGAACACTTATTCACTATTAGTAGGAATGTAGATGGTACAGCCATTCTACATTCCCAAACAGTAGAGGACTGTTTGGCAGTTCCTAAAGAAGTTGGATATAGATTTGCCATGTGACTCGGCAATACCATGAGTGGGTATATACCCAGAAAAACTGATAGCAGTGACTCGAACAGACATCTGCACACAGATGTTCACAGTAGCATTATTCATGATTGCCAAAAGATGGAAACAACCCAGGTGTTCATAAACCAATGATCGGATGAACAAACTGTGGTGCATACACACGATGGAATATTATGCAGCTGTAAGAAGAGATGAAGTCGTGAAGCATATGACAACATGGACGAGACTGGAGGACATTATGTTGAGTGAAGCAAGCTAGATACAAAAGGACAAATACTGTATGATGCTGCTATTATGAACTAAATATATTGTGTAAACTCATGGAGTTAAAAACTAGAATATGGGTCATCAGAAAATTGAGTGAGTCTAGAGAATGGAAAGTTGAGGTTAACTTGTGCAGAATTGGTAAAAAGGTTGTGTATTAATCTTTGGAAATGAATATAAAAGGTGAAAGCACAACATAATGTTTGTAACTAGTAGTGCTATTATATGGGTATGTCAGTGGTTGAAAGGAAAAGTCTAAGATCATGTATATTACTAAAAGGAAAGCTAAGAAATGTACCATGGGACTGTACAGTAAAGTAAAACCTCGTGAAATATGAATATGGGCAATATTGCGTATATAGGTCAGTGTTTTTCTTTGAAACTGAACAGATGTTATGTATGTCTATGTTATAAGATGCTAATATCAGGCAAAAAAAACACATTATGCTAAGTGAAAGAAATGAGACATAAAGTATTACATATTGTATGATTCCATTTATATAAAATGTAAATATAAATCAATTTATAAAGATGGTTATTAGGGCTGGGGAAGGATAGAGAGATTGAGATGTGACTGCTAAGGGGTGTGGAGGTTTTCTTTTTGGAGTAATGAAATTGTTCTAAAATTTTTTTTGTGTAATGAATGCACAACACTGTGATTATACTAAAAGCCATTGATTGTACACTTTGGATGGAATGTATGGTACGTGAATATATCACAATAAAACTGCTCTAAAAATAGTACTCTAAAATTATGTTCATAATGGCTCTATGTATAATAGAGCAAACACAGAAAATCATCCTTATCAAAAGCAATGATTTTACTTTTTTATTTTTTAGGATGTACCAGGGATTGAACCTGGGACCTTGTTCATGGGAAGCAGGTTCTCAAACCTCTGAGCTATACCCACTCCCCAAAACCTCTGATTTTAGAGCTGGCAGGAGATATAGAGTAATTTTAGTCCTAGTACCTCAGTTAACATATGAGAAGATTGAGGACAAGTGAGATAGTAACCTATCCACTAGGCACATACAGTAAGTAACTGACAGAGATGGGATCAGGAGGATTGGAACCCAGGTTGCCTGGCCTCTTTTCTAGGACTTTCCTTACTGTCTCTTCTATTGTGAATGTCTACCATAGGGAAATGGTTAAGTGGATTTTGACATAGTGATTTCGGTGTATTACTATGAAGTTATTTAAAAGGATAAATATTAAGGCAGTGGAGAAATATTGAATAGTGTGAAATAATGACAGATTTTTTTTTTTTTTTTTGAGGTACTGGGGCCTGGGATTGAATCTGGAACCTTGTATGTAGGAAGCCAGCTCTCAACCACTGAGCCCCATTGGCTCCCCTGAGTTGATCTTTTCATTTGTTTGCTTGTTGTTTGTTTTTAGGAGGTATCAGGGACTAAACCTGGAACCTCCTGTGTGGGAGGCAGACGCTCAATCTCTTGAGCCACATCCACTCCCCCAGATTTTAAAAAAATATTTATTTTTATTTATTTATTTCTCCCCACCCCCTTGTTGTTTGCATTTGCTGTGTCTGTTTGTTGTGTTGTGTGCTGGTCTTTTTTTTCTAGGAGGCACTGGGAACTGAACCCGGGACCTCCGATGTGGGAGGGAGGCACCTAATTGCCTGAGTCACCTCTGCTCCCCACTTTTTGTTGCATCCTCATTGTATTTCCTTGCTGTCTTTTGGTTGCATCATCTTGTTGTGTCAGGTCACTGCGCCATCCCATTGTGCCAGCCCACCATCTTGCTCATCTTCTCCAGGAAGCACGGGGAACCAAACCTGGACCTCCCATGTGGTAGGTGGGAGCTCAGTTGCCTGAGCCACATCTGCTTCCCCAGATTTTTTTTTAAAGTAGTATATTATGGTACAAAACATAACTTTGACTATGTTTTAGAAATATTTATATAGATATGCCTATTTCATGTATGTGTTATAGTTAGCATTTATACAATTATACTGTTTTGTCCTACTTTGAAAATCTAGTGTATATATTTTTGTTTTTTTTTTTCATTTTGGTATAAAAAATTTCAAACACACAACAAAGTTGAAAGAATTTTGCAATGAATATCCACATACTCCCCACCTAGATTCTACCATTAACATGTTGCTGTGCTTGCTTTGTCACATGTCTCTTTATATACCCATCTGTATTACTCAGGGTTCTCTAGGGAAACAGAACTGATATGAGATATCTGTAAATAGTATGAGATTTTATAAAATTCTCTCATGCTACCATGGGGATGCACAAATCCAAATTCCTCAGAGCAAGCTGCAAACCAGGGGCTCCTATGAATGTTGTTGATGAGTTCCCAGGAGACATTAGCTGTCCAAAGTAGAGCTGGGAATTCTCTTTCCTAATGCTGAAATCCCTTCCCATTTTAAGGCCTTCAACTGATTGAATAAGGCCTTCAACTCATTACTGAGGCAATCTCCTAGATTGATTGAAGATGTAATCAGCCACCTATGTAATCAACTCGCTGATGAATTAAGTCCATGAAATGTTCTTGTATTACACTTAGCCCAGTGCTTGCTTGACCAAACAACTAGGCATCATGACCTGATGAATTGACACCGTAGCCTTACCATCAGACCATCCATCACTCCATCTTATTTTTTGATGCATTTCAAAGTAAATTGCAGACATCTGTACACTTTCCCTACTTACTACAGCACGTATATTATTAATTAGAGTTCATTATTTGTT
This sequence comes from Chaetophractus vellerosus, assembly GCA_004027955.1. Classification (NCBI taxonomy): domain Eukaryota; kingdom Metazoa; phylum Chordata; class Mammalia; order Cingulata; family Chlamyphoridae; genus Chaetophractus; species Chaetophractus vellerosus. The sequence continues at coordinate 14,236 of PVKH010014341.1, forward strand.
TATAGATTTTTCTTTTGTTATACATATACAATGAAATGCACATGTCAAGTGTACATTTGCTGAATTTTGACAAATGCATATCCTTTTGTAATCTGAACTCTTATCAAGATATGGAACATTTCCATAACTCCAGAAAATTTCCTCCTGTCCCTTCTTAGTCAATCCCTACTCTTACCCACCAGAAGAAAAAGCTGTTTTGAATTTTTTTTCACCATAGAGTAGATTTGCCCATTCTCAAATTTCATATGAATGGAATCCTATATGTTCTCTCTTTTTTTAAAAACAATTTATTGAAGTATATCATTCATACATGAACATACATAAACAATAAGTGTTCAGTAAACATTGTGAACTTACAAAACAAACATGTATGACATCATACAGGGTTCCCACACATCATCCCACCACAAATACCTTGCATTGTTGTAAAACATTTGTTAACAAATTATGAAAGAGCATCATCAAAGTTTTACTACTAACTAACTATAGTCAGTGTCTTACTCCCCTATACATTTTTTAAGGATTTATTTATTTATTCACTTTTATCCATCCCCCCCCCCCCACTTTTGCTGTTTTTATGTCCATTTGCTGGGCAACTCTCTGTGTCTGTTTTGTGCACTCTCATCTCATCCTTCTCCTCCTGTCTTCACTGGGATTTGATCTTCGGAACTTCCAATGTGGGAGAGAGGCATCCTGCCACCTGCGCCACCTTAGTTCCTGGTTTTTGGTGTGTCTCATCTTGGCTCTCCCTTGTGTCACTCTCCTGTTACGTCATCATCTTACTGCATGGCTCACAGGGCCTGATGGCACACCCACGCGTGGGGCCTGGCATTGTACCTGCTTGTGGGCCTGATGGCACACCCACACGTGAGGCCTGGGGGGCTCATCTGCTCGTGGGGCCTGGTGGCACACCTGTGCACAAGGCCCGGTGGCTCACATGCCTTCTATAGTTTTCTTTTAATTTTTGCCAGGAGGTCCCGGGGATCGAACCCAGGTCCCTCCATATGGGAGACGGACACCTAACCCCCCGAGCCACATCCGTCCCCCTGCTATATCTCTTAAAATTGAACAAAGATACCCAAAGTTACAGTCTTTCCCCATACAGGATGGTCATATAATAAATCAGGCTTGGTTTATCACCAGCATTCTAAAAACCAGACCTAGGGAGAAAAACTAGGTCTGGGGACACATGCATGGTTTCTAATATAACAAATGTTTATCCTACCCTGATTATCACAAAATCAGGACAGTGAGAATATTCACAACATGTTCTCTTTTGAGTAAAGCTTCTTCCACTCAGCATGTTTTTGTGATTCATCCATGTAGTACGTGGGTCAGTTTATCACTTCCTGTTGCATGTTTTGTTACTTCTTTTTTTTTTTTTTAATGGTAAATTTTGTGTTTTATATATATGATACCACAATGACAATTTTTTCAAACATCAAGTAAAGGTGTTTTGTTACTTTTTTGTTCACTGTATGACTCTATCACAGTTTTATCTATTCTCTTATTAATGGACACCTGGGTTGTTTCAATTTTTCTTTTGGCTATTTTATTAGTCAGCCAAAGGGGTGCTCATACAAAATACCAGAAATCGTTTGGTCTTTATAAAGGGTATTTATTTGGGATAGAAGTCCACAGTTACCAGGCCATAAAGTGTAAATTTCTTCGCTCACCAAAGTCCATTGCCACGTGTTGGAGCAAGACAGCTGCCAGGGTTCAGGCTTCTTGGGTCCTCTCTGCCTGGGGCTGCGTTTCTCTTTGGGCTTAGCTTCTCTCTTTCCTCTACAAGGTCAGCTGTGAACTCTCAGGTGAATGGCTCTTCTCTATCCTGGGGCCTTCACTCCTTCCTCACCAGAACTCCAACATCAAAACTGCTTCAACTCTGTTCTTTGCCATGCCTTTTATATTTGATTCCTGCCCCATCAAGGGGTGGGGCTCAATGCCCTACTGACATGGCCCAGTTAATGCCCTAATCATAACTTAATCATGCCCAGATTAGCAGACCATTTTACAAGCATAATCCAATATCTATTTTTGGAATTCATAATTGCATCAAACTGCCAAACTTCTACAGCTATTATGAATAAAGTGTTATAAACATTCTTGTAGGCATCTTCATGTAGACATGTGTTTTTTTCTTTCTTAAGTACCTATCTAGGAGTAGAATTGGTGGGTCATAGTTAACATGTTTAGGTTTATAAGAAATTGCCAATCTTACTGGAACCCTTTATAAAGAGGATGGATACAGAGAGAAAGCCATTGAAGCAAGAAGCTGAAA
>PVKH010014342.1:0-16512 GCA_004027955.1 Chaetophractus vellerosus
GTTCTGAGGTGACATCACAGGGCTTGGAACAGTCCCTGAGATTCAGTTGGTGGGGGAGGGGATGCCCAGAGGAAGGTGCACCCACGGCCCCTCCCCCACCACCTTGCTTCTCCCTTTGCCTCCCCTGACACCCCTCTCTCAGCGTCTTTTTCTCTCCGTATTTTTCTGTAGCTTCCAATATTACAAATACTTCCTTTATTCACTTCATAGGTATAATTTTAGTGTAATTTCCTATTCACTCTGTGCAAAATAATATAGTCTCCAATTTACTAATTCCGCAATTCCATGGCCTTTGAAAATATGCATTTCTCCCAGAAAGTTTGCCTAAAACTATTGATTTACACCTGGAGACCCCTCTTCTCTCAAATGTATTGCCCTCTTTTTGTTGTTTTGTGTGTGTGTGTGTGTATGTGTGTGTCCGTGAGTGAGCGAGAGAGAGAAATATCTCAACTTATCTCAGAGTTTTTCTCCATGGTCACTGTTGAAATTTGTGGTTAGATATTCCCTTTTTGTGACATATTTTTGTCAGATATTTCTTTTAGGTTGCAAATTTACCAGAACTGACAGATCCTTTCTCTGCCTGCTTTCTACTGTGTCGTTACCTTCCCCACCATCTCCTTTAACCAGAGAATTAATATTCAAGCCATATCTTTCTATGTATTCTCCCTTGACTTCAGGAGGGTTCTCTGGGTTTTTTTTAGTCTCTTAACAATCCCTGTCATTCAATGTTTAATTAATATAATTAATATATTTCAGAATAACATTAAAGTATTAGAACAACAAACACACTTATACAAATTGAACATACTTAGAAGAATAATTACCAACTCATAATACTGTAACTATAGAACAAAGATTTCACCAAAATTGTGAGAGTATATTTTTAAAAATGATTATTGGATGATAATGAGTTTGTTTGTGTAAGACAAGTCCTTTCTGACCACACTAAAGCGTCAAACTAAAAGACTAAAATTTATAAATCATGAAATCCTGATGCAAATAGTATTGTAAAATATGGCATTCAATATGGAACAAGAGCTGATAGTTTGAAGAAATTGCTTCTGGGAAGCTGGACTTAAGAAGTAACTGGGACAAAAGACTGTGAGATTGATTATTTTATTTTTTTAAATTTTTATTAGTTTTATAGAAGGACTTGATACAAAACTTTGTTCTCTGAATAAAATTGAAGTTATTTTAAAATAACAAGTGGGGCTGGCTGGATAGCCCAGTGGATAGGGTGCCGGCATACCACATGGGAGGCCCCGGGTTCTGTTCCCCGGGACCTCTCCTAGTGGGCAGACCGCCTTGAGAATGGCAAGCCGCCATGGGCGGGCCAGAGCTGCTGTGGGCAGGGCAAAAAGCTGCCACGGGCAGAGCAGGTCGCCCGCGAATGGAACGCAGCCAGCCACCCGCGAGCTGAAGCAAGAGCCAGCCGTGAATAGAAGCAGAAGCCGCCCACAAGCGGGGAAAGCCGCGCCTGCGCAGTGACCAGTCTCGTCGCGTCGCCGCAGCGGGGGAGAGGGGAGATATGTAATAAAAATAAAATAAATCTTTAAAAAAAATAATAAAAATAAAAAATAAAATAAAATAACAAGTGACTCCCCACAGTGTTTGATGTGGATTTTATTTTAAAATTTCTGTCAGCCCAATACAAAATTGTAAGTTCTTATAATTAAAATGCAATTCAAGATGACAGGACATTCAGAAATGGCCTCCTACTGGAAAAAAAATCACAGTGCTGCATTATTTACAGTGAGCACATTTTGAAAAATATTTCTGAGCTCTCAAGAACTTAGTAAGTCCTCCATGGACAATAACAGTAACCACAATAAAAAACTCAACAAATAATGAAAATCAAAACAGTATTAAATTTATGACTGGAAGTAGACTGGAAAGACCACACTAGAACCAGGTAGCCCGGGAGTTGTGTCCAATCCATAATCCTTGTACTTCACTGGATTTGAACACCACTGAGGACCTGCATTTCCACTTGGCTAATTGAAGGAGCTGAATATGAGAGAGCCCCACATGTAAACAAAAAGTCATGAATCTGCTGCATGCAAAAATCTTTATCTTTGATTGAAAGGAGGGACTTAGAAAAATTTAGATGATGCCCAAGTGTATAAAAAAACTAAACTAGTTTTTGTTGGAACTTGATGGGAACTTAAAAACTACTATCAAAATCTTTCCTAATAATTCATATCTGTTGCCCTTCTCTCCTATAATATAATAATCCAAGAATTTGAATTTCATCATACTCTCAGAATGAGGACCCCAATGAAAGAAAACATTAAAATCCATTTAAATTTTATGTCCATAGCATCTGGCAGAAACCAAGTCACATCATCTTTATACATATTCTGAAGATTCCTGAAGTTAAAACTCAAACATATTGCTCATATTTATACTTAGAAAATAGATAAGGAATCCATTTACCTTATGCAAGGATGAAAATAAACTTCCGCAAGCAACTGAAGAGAAGACTAAAGCCTCCACAACATTTAAAATAAGACTCTTATTTCTTCAAAAAGCTAACAATAAGGAAATTTTCAATAAAAATTGCTTAACAAACATAATCTTTCAAAGATGAAGAACGAATTCTGAGAAATTAGCAGCAATGGTGACAGAGTTTAAGAATTCCCTCATAAAATTGAGGGAAACAACAGCAACAAGAAATAACAATAAAAATCATATGACATTCCCACCAAAACAGATGGCAAGGCATTATGAAGAATTTCCAAAATGCAAGAAATAAGATTAAGTACCTATAACCACCAACAGTTCATGCTATCCATGTCTGTGCAAGGAGAAGCAGAGTGAAGCCACCTAGTCTCAGAAGGACCTGAGAAAATGAGAAGCACAGAGTCCATGGGTGTTCTCTAGAAATCAGACTGACTGCTGATGGCAGCAGGAACCACTAGTCACAGTGAATTGTGGGGAGGAAGGTAAAAACTGGATGGAAAAGAAGGCAGCACTAGTAGAGACAGAGAGAAATCACCCAGCATGAGGATAATGGGTTGTATCTATGCAGCAAATGTAACAACAAAACCAATGAAGTAGCCTCATTATTGATCTTGAATAACAAAAGACAGAAAGGTCCAGGCAACAGCAGAAAGAGCAACTCTCTTATCAGGGGAGCATCAAAAATCTCTCCCTCAACTCTTAAATCCAGGAAACTGTAGAGCCAGGTTTAAAAATTGTTGTGTAATATGCATTCTAATGATATTATTCTCAATCAAGTTATCATTTCAAGTGTGAAGGCAATGAGCAAACATGTAGATGTTCTAATAACTAAAATCTATAACACATATGTTCCCAACTTCAACCAAAAAAATACTGGAGTGAGAAATTCAGCTAATGAAATGTTTCATCTAGTCAAACACTTCAGAAATAGATCAGCTATGGAAGAATAAGGAAAACATTAAGGAAGACTCCATATTGTACATAGGTTATTTTTTGTCAAATCTACCTGTAAAATGGTTATATCAATCAAATTACCAGCAGGAGTATGTGTGTTTGCTGATATACATTCACAGCAGTATTATTCATAATAGCCCAAAATTGGAAACACCCAAATGTCTGCCAATTGATGAACTGATTTCAAACATGATATATCCAAAAATGGAATCTTAATCAGCAAAAAAGGAATGGAGTACTGATATCTACTGCTATACAAATGGCCCCTGATAATATTATGCTAAGTGAAAAGAGCCAGATGTTAAAGGCCGTATAGTGTATCATGCAGTTTATATAAAATGTCTGAAATTGGCAAATTTATACATAGATAAAGTAGACTATTGCTTGCCATGGGATACGGGATAAGGGAGTGTAGAGTAACTCAATGGATAATGGCTTTATGGGAAATGATCATGTTTGGAATTAGACAAATTAGACAATGACAATGGTTGTACAAGTTTATAAATATATTATAAACAGAATTGTATATGCTAAAAGTATGAATTTTCTGGTATATGAAGTATATTTCAATTTAAAAATGTAGGAGAAAAAAGAGTTTTTAGTCATTCCTTAGGAGCATATAAGGAGAGATGGCATGGAACTGAGAATAACGTTGTCTGGCCACTCTTGATTGTATGTGTAATTTTGTATTTTTTAAAATAAGTTGCAAGATCAAGGAAATGTTCCTATAAGTTGGAAAACTTTCTGTAAGTTTTAAAGATCCCAATAAGCAGGAGATTGAAAATGTTCTGCATGTTGTAAACAACTCTAATAATTTTTCAGGGTATTGCATATGTCTGCACATCTTATGTTGTGCTTACATAGAATATAAGAACTGGAATGATCATGATTCCTATTTCCATATAACATAATTTCCATTTATAGCCAATTGTTATATTCCAAGGCATATTTTATTAAAATCCAGATGAGAAGGTTTTAACTCATTTTTAAATATTCCCATCCTTTTATATTCTTTTATTAATAACATTGATTATTATTTTCTCATTAAACTAAGTAATAGCTATGCTCTTAAGCAAATGCATAGAAATACAAATAAAAAACAGAAGGCAAAACAGATAGAAAAACAAGCCAACAAAACAGAAAGCAATCTCACCCTATACTGCATCATGTATCTATGATGCTATCCTAGGATTTCAAATTATTTAGTAATTGACATTTTTATGCACCAGTGTCATGTATCAATGAATATTTTCTTACAACTTGGTTTTAATGGCTGTTCAGTGTCTGATTCTATGTATCAACTATAAATTTAAAGTGATTCTTTGATATAAACATTGAGATGGCTTTCAATCTTCTGATAATGCGATTATTTGTGCAAGTGGATTTTGTAACATTTATCTTTGTGAAAATATCTTATTTTCTGAAGATACATTTCCAGAAGGGTAATTTCTACATTAGATATTTCTACATATAATGGAAAGATATTTTATACATTTATCAAATAAACAACTGCAAATTGTATCCCAATTTATAGTTATGGAGATACATTATTATTTTGTTAGTTTACTAAAAACACAGTTCACAATGTTTATTTTAATATTAACCTAAATATATATGTAAAACTTTTTGTTAATTGCTTTCTTAGATATTTTGATTTTATGGTTTCTCATTTTTTTCTTATAGATATGTCTTAGTTATATATTTAAAAAATCAATAAATGCTGTCTGTAACAAATGTTATATTGTAAATAAATTAAATATTCTTTTGAGGTAGAGTTTAATATTATTATGTAAGACCATTGAAATAGTTTCTTTCATGGTTTAGCCTTTTTATATCACACACACACACACACACGTAGAGAGAGAGAGAAGTCTGTTTTATTGTTTCTAGGTTTAGTTTTCACTTTTAAGAAATGATTCCATCTCAGGCTTTTTTGTCTATTTTTATTGAAATATACACATAGTCTATCAAAGACAAAAATAATACCCAAATCACTTTGAAATTATTTCATAATTTTGTCACTAGACACCTGGTATTGGTTGGCAACATACAGTAAACATCAACCCTTAGTTTCTGGATTGCTGTTTCACCCATTAAATGTATCCTTTCCAATGACATCACTTTTGAGTGTACATTTAGTTCAATTCAACTATCTCTCCCTTTATTTACTGTGAATTTTGTGTTCTATTTTAAAAATTCTTCCTTACTGTTTTGCTCTTCCAATTTATACTACCTGCAATTGATTTTGTATAGAATATGAAGTAGACATCAAGCTTTAGTTATTCCATACAGATATACACATGGCATAGCAGGATGTATTGAAAATATTTTCCCCCATTTTACTTCAGGACCAAATTTGTCACAACAAAGTAAATACATGTACTTCTGGAACTTTTGCCACCCTCTCCATTTAGGTCCTTTACTCTTCTCCATTCTATTTTAACAATATCTTTATAATAATTCTTGTTTTCCTGTAGAACCAGCCATACCATACTATCCTTTTTGAATTTTTTTATTGAATTTATAGTACAGTCTTTTGGGCTTAAAGTTTTTTTTTCCTGGAACTGTTCTTGATTCTGAATTTTGGTTGTGAATAGAATTATAAATTCAGTTTCCTAGGAGTTCTGGGAAAATGGTTTTGATGTAGGTAGGTATTGCTCAGCTATAACAAAAAATGGCAGAGAAAGGGCAAAAACCTACCTGAGGGATCTATTTTGGGAATCCACAGAACAGGAAGTTACAAAGCATTGTCCAGGAGGGAGCAGGACAAAGAGACAAAGAGGCCAAGGGAAAACTGGAACACAGACACCTGCAAGGATATAGAATAAGAGGAACCAGGTATCAAAAAGGCACCTTAGCATGCACAAAGAAACAACAATATAAAACCCCCTGAGTAGAAAGAGAAGCTAACAAACCCAATAAGCCAATCAAGATAAACAGATGCCTAGACACCAACAAAAAATTACAAGCCATACTAAGAAACACAAAGACATGGCCCAGTCAAACAAACAAGCTAAAAAACAGGAGATGCAGAATGTGGAACAACTAATCAAGGATGTCCAAACAAATAACGTGAATCATCTTAATGAAGTGAAGGAAGAGATAAAGGATACCAAGAAGACACTGGGGGAACATACTGAAGAAATTGTAAACATACATAAAAAGATAATGGATCTGATGGTGATGAATGGCATGATGCAAGAAATCCAAAATACACTGGAAGCAAATAACAGCAAATTTGAACAGGCAGAGGACTGTTAGAGAAAATAATGGCTGAAAATTTCCCAATACTTTTGAGGGACATGGATATACATGTCCAGGAAGCACAGCACACCCCAAACAGTATAAATCCTAAGAGGCCTACCCCAAGACATATACTTATCAAAATGTCCAAAGCTCAAGACAAAGAGAGACTAATGAAAGCAGCAATAGAGATCCATCACATACAAAGGAAACTCAATAAGATTAAGTGCCGGTTTCTCATCTGAAACCATGGAGGCAAGAAGGCAGTGGTATACCATACTTAAGGTGCTAACAGAATAAAATGATCAGCTAATAAATCTCTATCCAGCAAAGCTGGCATCCAAAAAATGAGAGAGAGTTCAAAATATTCCCAGATAAACAGAAATTAAGAGAGTAAATTAATAAGAGACCTGCCCTCCAAGAAATACTAAAGGGAATTCTGCAAGTTGAAAGGAAAAAAACAGGAGAGAGAGGACTGGAGGAGAGTATAGGAAGAAATATTATTGATAAGTATAACTAAAAAGATAAAAAGGGAAATAAAAACAGCATATGACAGTAATAACATTGAATGTTAGTGGATTAAACTCTCCAATCAAAAGACACTAATTGGCAGTGTATTAGTCAGCCAAAGGGGTGCCTTTGCAAATATACCAATAATTGGTTCGTCTCTATAAAGGGTATTTATTTGGGGTAGAAGCTTACCAGGCCACAAAGCATAAATTTCTTCCCTCACCCAAGTCCACGTGTTGGAGCAAGACAGCAGCCTATATTTGCCAAGGTTCAGGCTTTTTGAGTTCCTCTCTTTGCGGGGCTGCATTTCTCTCTGGGCTTAGCACTTCCTCCACAATGTCAGCTGTAGAGTATCAGGTGAATGGTTCATTTCTCTTCTCCTGGGGTGTTCTCTCCAACATCAGAAGTGCTTCTCAAAAATCTGCCTCTCAAATATTTTCCCTCAGTCTTTTGCCTTGTCTTTTATACCTGAGACCACACCCACTGAGGGGTGGGGCTCAATACACATTACTGACGTAGTACAGTCAACGCCCTAATCATAACCCAATCATGTCCAGATGAACAGATCAGTTTACAAGCATGATTCAATTTATATTTTTGGAATTCATAATTAGATAAAACTGTCAAAACATTACAGACACAATAGATTAAAAAATATGACCCATCTATATGCTGTATACAAGAAACTCAACTTAGATCCAGGGACGCAAGGAGGTTGAAAGTGGAAGGTTGGAAAACAATTTTACATACAACAATAACCAAAAAAGGGTGGGAGTAGCTATACTAATATCGGACAAAATAGACTTTAAATGCAAAATTACTGTAAGAGACAAAAAAGGACACTATATATTAATCAAAGGGGCAATCTTCAAAGAAGAAAGAACAATCATAAACATTTATGCACCTAACCAGGGTGCTTCAAAATACATGAGGCAAACATTGGAAAAACTAAGTGGAGAAATAGATTCCTCTACAATTATAAGGGGTAATTTAATACACCATTATCACCATTAGACAGAAGATCTTGACAGAGGATCAGTAAAGAAACAGAGACTTTGAATAATGTTAGAGGGTCTAGACCTAATAGACATATACAAAACATCACATCCAAATAGAGCAGGATATACATACTTCTCAAGCGAAATGGATCATTCTCCATGATAGACCACATGCTAGGCCACAGAAAAACTCTCAACAAATTCAGAAAGATTGAAATTATACAAAATAATTTCTCTGACCATAATGGAATGAAGCTGGAAATAAGAAAAGGGCAGAAAACCAAATATAAGTGCCTACATGAAAAAAAGAAGAAATAGCTAAAATCAAAGACCTAATTGCACACATGGAGTTAGAAATTAGAAAAAGAACAGCAAACTAATCCCACAGCAAGTAGAAAGAATGAAATAACAAACATTAGAGCAAAGCTAAATGAAATTGAAAATAAGAAAGTGCTAGAAAAAATTAACAAAATCAAAATTGGGTCTTTGAGAAGATTAATAAAACTGACAAACCATTATCTAGACAAATAAAGAAAAAGAGAGAATATGCAAATATATAAAATAAGAATTGAGGAAAGGGATATCACCGCTGATCCCACAGAAATAAAGAGCATCATAAAAGGATACCTTGAAAAATTGTATGCTAACAAGAAGGATAACTTAGATGAAATGGACAAATCCTAAAGACATACAAGCAGCCTACATTGATGAAAGAAGAATTTTATGAACTCAGCAAACCAATCACAAGTAATGATGTTGAAATGATATCAAAAACTTCCAAACTAAGAAGAGCCCAGGAACAGATGTCTTCACAGGTGAATTCTACTAAACATTGCAGAAAGAACTAACACCAATACTGCTTAAGCTCTTTTAAAAAAATAGAAGTTGAGGAAAAATTGCCTAACTCATTCTATGATGCCAGCATCACCCTAATATCAAAGCCAACTAAAGATGCCACAAGAAAGAAAAACTACAGCACGATCTCTTGATGAACATGGATGCTAAAATCCTCAACAAAATATTAGCTAATCATATTCAACAACACATCAAACGAATTATACATCATGACCAAAGTGGTTTCATCCCCAGTATGCAAGGATGATTCAACATAAGAAAATCAATCAATGTAACACATCACAGCAACAGATCAAAAGTAAAGAATCACATGTTCATCTCTATTGATGCATAAAAAGCATTTGACGAAATACAGTACCCTTCCTGATAAAAACACTTCAAAAGATATTAATAGGAATAGAAGGAAACATCCTCAACATGATAAAGATATATATGAAAAACTCAGAGCTAACATCACATTCCATGGTGAAATGCCAAAATCTTTCCCTCTAAGATCTGGAACAAGACAAGGATGCCCGCTGTCACTGCTCTTATTTAACATTGTGTTAGAAGTACTTTCTTGAGCACTTAGGCAAGAAAAAGATATAAAAGTCATCCAAATTGGAAAGGAAGAAGTAAAAATTTCACTATTTGCAGATGCCAAGATCCTATACATAGAAAGCCCTGAGGAATCTCTAACAAATCATCTTGAGCTGATAAATGAGTTCAGTAAAGTGGCAGGATATAAGATCAATGTGTAAAAATCAGTAGCATTTCTGTACACCAATAATGAGGAATCTGAGGAGGAAATCGAGAAAAAAGTTCCATTTATAATAGCAACCAAAAGAGTGAAATACCTAGGAATAAACAACTAAAGATGTAAAGGACTTGTATGCAGAATACTGCACAAAATTCTTAATGGAAATCAAAGAAGACCTAAGTAAATAAAAGAATATTCTCTGTTCATGAATTGGAAGAGTAAACATTGTTGAGATGTCTGTCCTGCCCAAATTATTTACAGATTTAACACAATCCCAATAAAAAATACAACAATATTTTTCACTGAATTGGAAAAGCTAACTATGAAATTTATTTGGAAGGACAAGGGGCCCCGAATAGCCAAAGACATATTGTAAAAGAAAAATGAAATTGCAGGAATCACACTACCTAACTTTAAAACATACTACAAAGCTACAATGGTCAAAACTGCATGCTATTGGCACAAGGATAGACATACTGACCAATGGAACTAAATTGAGAATTCTGATATAGATCTTTGCACATACAGTCAACTGATATTTGACAAGGCCACCAAGCCCATTCAACTGGGAGAGAATGGCCTCTTCAACAAATGGGGCTTGGAGTACTCGATATCCATAACCAAATGAATAAGAGAGGACCACCATCTCATACCCTATACAAAAATTAACTCAAGATGGATCAAAGATCTAAATATAAGAGCCAAGTCCTATAAAGCTCCTGGAAGATAATGTAGGGAAGCATCTATGAGATCTTGGAGTAAGGAATGGTTTCATAAACTTTATACCCAAAGCACAAGTAATGAAAGAAAAAATAGATAAATGGAACCTCCTCAAAATTAAAAAAACTTTTGTCCTTCAAAGCAGTTTGTCAAGAGAGTGAAAAGGCAGCCTACTGAATGAGAGAATGTACTTGGTAACCAACTGTCTGAGAGGAGGATAATATCCAGCATATATAAAGAAATCCTACATCTTGAAAATAAAATGACAAACAACCTATTTTAAAAATGGGTAAGAATTATGAATAGACCCTTCTCCAAAGAAGAAATACAAATGGCTTAAAAGCACATAAAAAGATGCACAACATCCCTAGCTATTAGGGAAATAAAAAATCAAAACTACAATGAGATATCATCTTACACCCTTTAGACTGGCAGTTATTAAAAAAAACAGAGGACTACAAGGGTTGGAAAGGATGTGGAGGAAAGGGAACGCTTATCAACTGCTGGTGAGAACATAGAATGGTGCAGCCATTGTGGAGGACAGTTTGGCGGTTCCTCAGGAAGCGAACTATAGTACTGCCATATGATCCAGCAATCCCACTGCTTGGTATATATCCAGAAGAATTGAAAGCAAGATCACAAACAGATACATGCACACCAATGTTCATAGAGGCATTATTCACCATTGCCAAAATTTGGAATCAACTCAAATGTCCATCAACAGAGGAATGGATAAGAAAAATGTGGTATATACATACAATGGAATATTACTCAGCTGTAAGAAGGAATGCAGTATTAACATATCAGATAACATTGGTGAATTTTGAAGACCTTTAGTTGAGTGAATCCAGGTAATGAAAGACAAATATTACATGACCTCACTGATATGAATTAAGAAAATTGAGCAGACTCACAGAGCTAGAGTCTGAAATATAGGTTTCCAGGAGACAGAAAGGGAGTAGAGGGTGGTGAGCTGATGCCCATAAGGGCAAAATCTATGATAAAGTAGAAGGGTGTGGTTGGGCAATGGATGGGAATGACAATGGTGCAGTGACATGACTGGGTTTGGTGGGGCTGGTCTGTGAAGAGGAGTAGCGTGTGTGTGGCGGGGGGGTTGGGTTGGACTATCCATGGGGAAGGTCAAGGGAAGGAGCAGATAAACTCTGGGGATTTGCAGGTCTGTGGTTCAACCTATAATGTTGGAAATATTCTTTTGGCAATATGGCAGGGAAGGGTTACTGGTGTAGGGCTTCAGGTGTGGGGGCTATACAGTTTACGGTGCACCTGGGGCAGTCTTCTATTGAATATCTAAGTGTTAATCTTGCAATAGTGTGTTATATCAGTGGGGGGGGGGCAGGGAGACCCACACAATAAACAAGAAAATATTAAATTTCCATAGTAGGGAGTCCTGCTATGTTCTCAATTAGAGGGACAAGAATCTCTCAAGAACATAGGCAGTACCTAATAAAAGAAAACTGACCAATGTGTCAAGACCTCAGTATTATTGCAAGTAACTATAAATCTTATTCTTCAAAACTTGAAGCTTAGTGATTTACCACAGGTTCTGGTGGGGGGCAGGGAGGGGAAGAATAGAATAGCTGGAACAAAGGGCATTTTTAGGGCATTAGATTTGTTCAGCATGAACTTGCAATAATGAATATAGGCCACTTCAAATTTTGTCAAAACCTGTAAAAGTATACGATTGAAAATGTTAATCATAATATAAACAATTTACCATGGTTAGTAGCACTGCTTCAATACTTGTACATCAAATTGTAACAAATGTACCAACCACCCATCCACATGTAAAATGTTTTTGATAAGGGAGAAGGGAAAAGGGGGAGGGCATTGCTTGTGTGGAAATCACCAGTGTTCTCTATGTGGATTTTCTGTATCCTAGAGTTTCTTTGAATATAAAATTTTAAAAAATAAGACACTGGGGGAATATATGGAGGAAAATGTCACTGTTCATACAAGACAACCAAACTTGCAGTGATGAAAGAAACAATGTCTAAATTTTTTAAAATTATCATTTCAAATTGTTTTAATTTTTTGTATTTTCTTTGTTATTTTTTAAATTATTATTTCATTTTCTTATTAATTTTATTCAGTTGTTTTGTTGGCTTCATTTTTGGAGAGGATTTGGATCACAGAAGGGTCACAGCAGTGATGGGGGAGGAACACTGGTGAGGGGTGTCAGTGACATGGGGATACATGGAAAAGTGTTTACCTGGGGTATGCCTCTAAGACATGTGAATGTGTTCAAGTATTCATGAGACATTGTCTTGGTGAGTGGAGATACACACAATAAGCAAAAGAATATTGAATTTCCATCCTGGGGAGTTCTGCTACATTTTCTAATAGGACAACAAGGATCTCCCAAGTACAGAGCCAATGTCTAGTGAAGGCAGACAGACCACAATGCCAGAGCCTTGATATTGATGATTGTACTTATGAACCTTTTCTTGTGAAATTGAATATTAGCCTGGTATTATATATCATCTAAAGGTTACCTCATGAAAGCCTCCTTGTTTCTCAAATGTGGCCTCTCTCTAATCCAAACACAGCATAGAAAGATACTTCCTTCTACCTGGCATGGGACATGACTCCTGGGGATAAGCTTTCCTGGGACTGAAGGATTATTTCCAAACACCAACTAGCAATTCATCTGGAAAAAGACCTTGACCAAAAGGGGGAAATGGTAAATACAACTAAGTTTTTATGGCTAAGATACTTCAAAGTGAATTGGGAGGTCACTCCAGGGGTTACACTTATGCAAGTCTCAGCAGGATCTCATTAACTGCCATAGTAAAGAACAGGGCTCTTGAGGGCTCTAGAGATATCCAGAAACTATAAGCAGGACAGACAGCCCAGGAATTCAGGATCTCATCAGTGGGCCTTACTTTGGTATTTATGCTCCCCAGTGTAAGAGTGTTAGACAACACTTATAGGTTCTCTACACATGGCTCTTCAGCCCTTTTTATTTGAACCCATAATTAGCACTATACTTGATAAATATATGTCCCAGAGACTTAAATCCTTGTCTGTCCATGTGCCAGCTGATCCCTGAATTTCATCAGAGCTGCAACACTAACTCTCCAGTTCATTGGACTCACCCAGGACAACTAACAAGGAGACGATGGTTTTCAATGCCCATCCCAAGAAACAGAGAGTGTCTGCAACTGCAAGCAAGATAGCTCCAGCCATCTGTCCCATGGGATCTAAGCCCCCTCTCAATTAGAAGCAGAATAGGCATCCCCCAAATCCTCAAGATTGAGGATAAGTAGAGAAAACAACTAAGGAATTAAGTAGCCTTATGGTTATTCTAGCAATAGAAGAACCTTCTGATCGTTGATGTAAAGACAGTAGCCACCAGAGGTTCTGATGGATGGGAGAGGGAAGAATAGGTGTAATAAGGGGGCATTTTGGGGACATTGGATTTGTCTTGCATGACATTGCAGTGACAGATAGAGGCCATTGTATATAACTTGCAAAATTAGGCAGGACAAATTGTAAACTGTAATGTAAACTGTAGTCCATGGTTAGTAGCAATGCTTCAATATGGGTTTATCACTTGTAAATATATCTATCTATCTCTCTCTCTCTATATATAAAATTGCATAAATAAATAAATAAATAAATAAATAAATAAATAAATAAATAAATTCATGTCCTAATTCTTCTTATATCAGATTTCGTAATGCTTTTACTAATAATGAGTTCATTTCATTGATATTTCCAAATTTATTTACATGATTTTTAAACATAATTTTATCTTTTGAAAAATGTTTTATTATCTTTTCATTTCTTATGTTGACATGCATGACTCTCTTTGTTTTTCTTCACCAATCTTAACATACTCTTATCAAGTTTATTTCTCTTTTCAAATAATCTATTTTTGCTTCCATTCATCCTCTCTGTTTATACTTGTTTTCTAGTTCACTAATTTGATTTTCTTTTACCTTATATTTATCTCCTTTGAGTTAATTTTCTATGAATTTTGGAAAATTCTTGTGACTGCCAGGTTTTCTTCTTTACATCTAAATCATACATTATAGGTTATAAATTTTCCTCCAACTTTTTTTTTCCTGAAACCAACATATTTTAATATATAGTATTTAAAAATGAATCCCAACAAATTATCTAAATTCTTTTTTTATTTCATATCTGAACTATGTGATATTTATAATAATATATTTTAATTTCCAAACCTGTGGGGAATTTTAGTTTGCTCATTGTTATTAATTTCCATTTAATCATATTTTGAACAGAATCTAGCCTGCCTGTGGTGGTGGTGACACTTTGATATTGTTAATAATTATTTTAAGTTCCATATATTGCTATTTTTTAAAAATCCATTGGTGCTTGAAAAACAAATTTCTTGTTCAAATCATCTATTTAACATTAGATTTTCTCAGCTTAATATATTAATTGCTGAAAAACTAAATTGCTTAAAGTAAAAAACATGAAAAAATACCATGCAAAAAGTAACAACAAAATAAAAGCTACTAGAACTAATAGACAAGTTCAGAAAAATGACAGGGTACAAGATTAATATTCAAAAATCAGTAGCACTTTATACACTACTAATGAGCAATCTGAAGAGGGTGTAAGAAAAAAATTCGATTTACAATGGCTACTAAAAGAATCAAATATTTAGAAATAAACTTAACAAAGGGCATAAAGGATGTGTATTAAAAAAAACTACAAAACATTGCTAACAGAAACCAAAGAAGATCTAAATAAATGGAAAGACATTCTGCATTCATAGATTGGAAGACTAGGTATGTTAAGATGCCAATTTTACCCAAACTGATTTACAGATTTAACACAATCCTTATAAAAATTACAACAGCTTTTTTTTTTTTTTACACAAATGGATAAACCAAATATCAAATTTACTTGGAAGGGAAAGGGACCCCAAATAGTCAAAAATGTCTTTAAAAAGAACAAAGTTGGAGAAACCTCACATCCTGACTTTAAGGCATATTACTTAGCTACAGAGGTGAAAATAGCATTGTACTGCCATAAAGATTGTATGTGCATGGTTGCTAAGTTGACAAGGGGTGGACTGTGATGGTTAGGCTAATGTGTCAACTCAACCAAGTAATTGGGCCCAGTTTTAGATCAAACAAGCACTGGGATAATTGTAATATAAGGGTATTTATGTTCTTTTGTCATCAGTGAGTTTACTACAATATCCAACCTTCGATATTGCCTTCAGCAATGAGTAATGTTTTATCTAATTGGTTGGATGCCTTAAAAGGGAAGTGATTTCCACATTCAGAGAGAATGTCCCAGCTCATCTGTGGACAGCCAACATCTCCTGGAAATTCATCAAAGATCTTCATTGGACTTTCATTGGAACCCCTGGTTTGCAGCCTCTGCAGAACCTGGACTTGTGCATCCCCATGGTCAAGTGAGAGAATATTTACAGATATCTCCTGTTGATTCTGTTTCCCAAAAGAACACTGACTAATACAGGTTGGTACCAGCAGTGGTTCCTGAGGAACAGAATCTTAAACATGAGATGTCTGAGGTGGTTTTGGGAGTTTTGCAATTGGCTCTCTAATTGGACTCAAGGGTACAAATGACTCCATTTCCAATAATGAAGAAGCCACTTAACAGACCATGGAGTTAGTTGGCAATGGAGATATGCAAAATGTCATCACTGGATCCCCCTACTTTCATGCTTATAAGAGGCAAGGATCTGGGTGAGAGTGTTTTCAACACTCTTACAGAGTTTTGTGGAGTCAAAAAGTATAATGATGTTGGCTGGCTCCTCCTAGATATTCTGGATACAGTTATAAAAGCAGGAGATGAGCTAAAGGCTTCAATTTTGAAACTGAATAAATGCATGAATGATGTGAAAGTTTATATGGGTGTTCTGAAAGAAAATTTTGTCTTGCAGTCACAGGCTTGAGATATCTGAGAATGAAACTCAGACTCTCATTGTATGAGTAGCAGACTTACAAAGGAAACTAAAATCTCAACCCCACAGAGTATTTGCAGTTAACATGAAGGTATTGA
>PVKH010014343.1:0-16515 GCA_004027955.1 Chaetophractus vellerosus
CCTTTTTTTGGCATCTTTGCGTGGCTTTGGTATTAAGGTGATGTTGGCATCAAAGAATGAGTTAGGCAATGTTCTTCTCCATGTCTATTTTTTGGAAGAGTTTAAGCAGGAGTGGTGTTAGTTCTTTCTAGAATGTTTGGTAGAATTCACCTGTGAAGACTTCTGGTCCTGAGCTCTTCTTATTTGGGAAGTTTTGATGAATAATTCTATCTCATTACTTGAGATTGGTCTGCTGAGTTTATCAATTTCTTCTTTTGGTAATGTAGGCTGTTTCTGTGTTTCTAGGAGTTTGTCCATTTCTTCTAAATTATTCATCTTGTTGGCATAGAAGTTTTCAAAGCATCCTCCTTTTTTCCTGTTGCTGTTGTTTTTCTTTTTTATTGTTGTTTTTATTTACTTTCTTCAAAGGGTCCTCTTATGATACTCTTTATTACTGTGGGGTCAGTGGTGACATCCCCTTCCTTGTTTCTTATTTTATGTATTTGCATCTTCTCTTTTTTTTACCTTTGTTAATCTAGCTAAGGGTTTGTCAATTTTATTAACCTTCTCTAAGAACCAGCTTTTGGTTTTGTTTATTTTTTCTAGTGCTTTCTTATCTTCAATTTCATTTAGCTCTGCTTTAATCTTTGTTATTTCCATCTTTCTACTTGCTTTGGGGTTAGTCTATTATTCTTTTACTAATTCCTCCAGATGTGCAATTAGGTCTTTGATTTTAGCTCTTTCTCTTTTTTAATGTAGGCATTTATGGCTATGAATTTCCCTCTCAGCACTGCTTTTGCTGCATCCCATAGGTTTTGATATGTTGTGCTGTCATTTTCATTCATTTCAAGGTAGTTACTAATTTCTTTAGCAATTTCTTCTTTGACCCACTGATTGTCTATGAGTGTGTTGTTTAACTTCCATATCTTTGTTCCTAATCTGCTTCACTGCCGCTTACTGATTGCCAGCTTCATTCAATTGTGGTCAGAAAATTATTTTGTATAATTTCAATCTTTATGAATTTATTGAGAGCTGTTCTGTGTCTTAGCCTATGGTCTATTCTGGAGAATGAATATCTTGCTGTTTTTGGGTGTAATGTCCTGTGTATGTCTATTAGGCCCAGGTCCTCTAATGCATTATTCAAGGTCTCTGTTTCTTTATTGATTCTCTGTCCAGATGTTATGTCTAATGATGAAAATAGTGTTTTAAAATCCTGCACTATAAATGTAAAGGCATTTATTTCTCCACTTAGTTTTTCCAATGTTTGCCTGATGTGTTTTGAGGACCCTGGTTAAGTGCATAAATGTTTATCATTGTTCTTTCTTCTTGATAGATTACCCCTTTTATTAATATATAATGGCCTTCTTTGTCTCTTACAATAGATTTGCATCTAAAGTCTACTTTGTCTGATATTAGTATAGCTACTCCTGCCCTTTTCTGATTATTGTTTACATGTAAAATTGCTTTCCAACCACTGACTTTCAGCTTCCTTGCATCCCTTGGTGTAAGGTGAGTTTCTTGTAGACAGTATATAGATGGGACATATTTCCTTATCCATTCTGCCAATTTGTGTCTCTTGATTGGAGAGTGTAATCCATTAACATTCAATGTTATTACCATCAAGGAATTATTTATTTTAGCCATAATTTCTTTAGGTTTATGTATGCCATATGTTGTTTTTATTTCTTTTTTGATCTTTTTAGTTATTCTTACACTCTCCTCCAACTCACTTTCTCCTGTTTTTTTTTTCCCTTCAACCTGCAGAAATGCCTTCAGTATTTATTGAAGGGTAGGTTTCTTATTGACAAACTCCCTTAATTTCTGTTTATCTGTGAATATATTGAACTCTCTCTCATTTTTGAATGCCAGCTTTTGCTGGATGGAGAATTCTTGGTTGGAAATTTTTTTTCTGTTAGTATCTTTACTATGTCATACCAGTGCCTTCTTGTCTCCATGGTTTCAGATGAGAAATCAGCACTTAATCTTATTGAGCTTCCCTTCTATGTGATAGATCTCTTTTCTCTTTCTACTTTCAATATTCTCTCTTTGTCTTGAGCATTGGACAATTTGACAAGTATATGTCTTGGGGTAGACATGTTAGGATTTATACTGTTTGGGCTGTGCCACGCTTCCTGGACATGTAGGTCTATCTCCATCAATAGAGTTCTGAAATTTTCAGCCATTATTTCCTCCAACACTCCTTCTCCCCCCCCATCCCTTCTCTTATCCCTCTGGAATGCCTATGATGCATTTGTTTTTGCATTTTGTTTTGTCATTCAAAATCCCTCAGTCCCTGCTGGATTTTTTCTATTTTTTTTTTATCTATCTGTTCTACTTTCTGCAGAAGACAGTACTGTACTGTCTTCTGCATTGCTGATTCTTTTCTCTGCCTGTTCAAATCTGCTGTTATGTGCCTCCAGTGTATTTTTGAGTACTTGCATTGTGACATTCATTACCATCAGGTCTGTTATCTTCTTATGTATGTTTACAATTTCTTCAGTATGTTCCACCAGTGTCTTCTTAATATCCTTTAATTATTCCTTCACTTCATTATGTTGATTCATGATATTTTTTTGGACATCCTTGATTAGTTGTTCCACATTCTGCATCTCCTACTGTTTTTTAGTTTGTTCATTAGACCTGGCCATGTCTTCCTTTTTCTTAGTATGGCTTTTAATTTTTTGTTAGTGTCTAGGTATCTGTTTATCTTGATGGACTTATTTGGTTGGTTAGTGTCTCTTTCTGCTCTAAGGTTTTGTTTTGTTGTTTCTTTGTGTGTGTTAAGGTCAATTTTTGATACTTGGTTACTCTTATTCTGTATCCTTGCAGGTGTCTGTGTTCCCTTGGAAAAAATATATTAGGAGCAGAGAAAAGGAAAGAGATAAGAAGAGAAAAAGAATAATAGTAACAATAATACAAACAAAGTAGAAGAAGGACTGTACAAGAGCTAGGAAACTAAGTAATATGAGTGAAAAATCATAAAACATACAGAGGAATAAGAATAAATAGAGGTGGAATAGAAAAAATAAAACAAGATACAAAAGAGAGAGAAAAAATAGAATGAATTAAAAGTCCAGCCAGATGAGAAAGTGATAGAAGGCAAAAAGAAAAACCCCAAAACAAAACAATGAACAAACAAAAAAGGAGAGAGAGAAAAAGGAAAAAATGAAGACTAAATAAGAAGTGGTGGAATGGAAGAAAAGCAAAGGAAGTCAGAAGACAGAAAAGTGAAAGAAGAGAAATAAAGTAAGTTGAGAAAATAAGTAAAAGAAAAAAGTGGAAACAAAGAAAAGGAAAAGGACAAACTAAAAACAATACAGCAACAATGAAAAAACCCAGGAAAAACAGCCTTCCGTCTTAGGCCCTTTGGGAAATTCTCAGGCTGCTGGTACTCATCAATTAATCACCCTGCACACTGCCTTCAGCAGGTGATATATCCAGTTTTAGCAAATAAAATAAAGGATAAAGAAAAAAAATCCAAAAATCGATAAAACAAAACAGTAGAAAGTCATTCTGTAAGTTCCCTATCATAAGGGACTATCTGCATGCCTTATCTCTCCCTGGATCCCTTCTCTTAGAGACTTGAGCCAGCAACCTTCTACATGCAAAGCAGGAATTCCTCTACTGCACTACAGCAGCTCAATAGTCTAAATGGACTTTTGAAAGCTTATCTGACTCTTCCTGCCCCATTTCCCTTAGGCGAGCTGGACTTCTACAGGTTAGTTAGGTGCCTGTCTCCCCGCAACTCTCCCTTACCAAGTTCCTCTCTCCCAGGGTGGCTAGGTGTGACAGCCTGCCTGGGCAGATTCCTCCCTCCCCTCTCCCTGGGGCCACCTCAGTGCTGGCTGGTATCATCCCTGAGATTCAAAAGGGGCTCAGGTGGTCAAGCCATGGAAAGGAAACCACTCTCCACCCTCCGCCAGATCCCTCTTCCTCCCAGGGAATGTTCCTTCACACTCAGCTGACTGGAGAAAGCCAGGTATTCCATGGAGGCTATTTGCCTTGAGGGTGAGGCTTACCTGCCCACTGTTTCCAGCCACAAGGGCGAGCAACTCAGGGTTTTCCCTTGGGCTCTTTATCTCTTCTTCCAGCTCCCTCCTGAATGATGCCCTGCAGCCTCCTGCTCTTTAGATTCCCAAAACAGCTCACTTGGGTAGGATTTTGCCCCTTCTCTGCCATTTTTTGTGAAAGAGCTGAGCAGTGTTCACCTACATTGATGCCATTTTCCTGGAAGTCCTGAAGTGGTACAATATTAATTCTAAATAGACTATAGAAAGTTTGGAATATATATTAAAATAACAAGAGGATCAGAGGAATAACAATAAACAAATAAAACCAGAATATATACCACCATATCAACTGTCATTCAATGTCAAGTCATGGGCTTAATATCCTGATTTTTGTTTCCCTGTTGATTTTTGTCCCCCGTGATATCCCTATCTTTATTTTGAATATGGATATACTTTAAAATTAACTGTGATAATTTATTCAACACTTCCAGGTATTTTCTAACAGGAGGCTTAAGAAGTTAGTTCAGTCCAACATTTTAGAAAAAAATGTCTTTTTTATTTTATCATTTGTGTTAGTCAGTTTTCTCTACGGAAACAGAACTAACAGGAGATAGTATGAGATTTTATAAAATTGTCTCATGAGAGCATGGGGATACACAGTTCCAAATTCCGCAGGGGAGGCTGCAAACCAGGAGCTCAGATGAAGGTCCTTGATGAGTGCCCAGGAGACACTGGCTATTTGAAGTAGAGATCAGAATTCTCTCCCAGAATGCTGAAATCATTTCCCCCTTTAAGGTCTTCAACTGATTGGATGAGATGTCACTCACTGCTGACGGAAATCTCCTTGGTTCATTGTAGATGTAACCAGCCATCTGTGCAATCAACTCACTGATGATTAAAGTCCATGAAATGCCCTTGTATTACAATTAGCCCAATGCTTGCTTGACCAAACAACTGGGCACCAAAACCTGGCAGAGTTGACACATTAGCCTAACCATCACAGTCCACCTGTTGTTAACTTGGCAGCTATACACATCACCTTAAGCCATACTTAGTCTCTAAATAAAAACAATAACATGCACATATATGTATATTCCTGCCTAACAATATTCAACTGTCCTGCATATAACCAGAAATGCACTAATTCCCTCCAGAATAGGGTGTAAATCCGTGTGTAATATTCACTCTTAAACTTGTCATCCTTAAATATTATGACATGAAACTAATACAACTTATGTCATATGATAAGGGAAAAGATTATAAATACAAACATAGTCATAACAAAACAAGGAAGATATATTCATGACCATTACAGCCCTCGTTTCTGTAACTAGTCATGTGATTGAAGTTCGTATTTATCACTATCTTCTTCCACTACTTATTTTTGTTGGATTTATCTCCCATCCTCTCTGACACAAATGTCTTACCAATAAGTCTAGAGTAATTGCTACTTCTTGCTCACTAGGTCCAATCAATATGATGTCATCAATATAATGGTCAAGTGTGATATCTTGTGGGAGGAAGAGACAATCAAGGTCCCTGTGGACAATATTATGAAATAAGGCTGGAGAGTTGATATATCCTTGAGACAGGACAGAGAAGGTATATTTCTGGCTTGCCAGCTGAAAGTAAACTTTCTGGTGGCCTTTGCTAATGGCAATTGAGAAAAAAGCATTTGCCAGATCAATAGCTGCATACTAGGTAGCCGGGGATGTGTTGATTTGCTTAAGCAATGGCACACATCTGGAAGAGTATCTTCAATTGGAGTCACTACCTAGTTAAGTTTACAATAATCTACTGTTATCTTCCAAGATCCATCTGTTGGGTTGAATGTGGATGTGGTGGAAATCACCATCCCTGCATCCTTCAAATCCTGATATGGTAGTACTGATCTCTATAATTCCTCCAGGAATCTGGTATTGATTTTGATTTACTGTTTTACTAGGTAGAGAAAGTTCTAGTGATTTCCACTTGGGCTTTCCTACCATAATAACACTCACTCCACAAGTTAAGGATCCAATGTGGTGATTCTGCCAATTACTGAATATGTTTATTCCAATTGTGCATTTAGGAACTGGGAAAATAACCACAGAATGGGTCCGGGGACCCACTGGATCCACTGTGAGATGGAACTAGCTAAAACTCCATCAATCACCTCATCTCCATAAGCCCTTACTCTGACTGGTGGATCACAGTGACGTTTTGGGTCTCCTGGAATTAATGTCATTTCTGAGCCAGTTTCTAATGATCCCTGAAATATCTGATCATTTCCTTTTCCCCCATGCACAGTTACCCTGGTAAAAGGCCGTAGGTCTCTTTGGGGAATGCTGAGAGGAAAATAAACAGTATACATTTTGGGCAGTGTAACAGGATCCTCCCCTAAGGGGACCTGGCCTTCTCCTCATTCAAGGGCTCTGGGTCTGTAAACTGTTTCAAGTCTGGGAATTGATTAAGGGGCCGTGGCTATTTTTTTTCTGTAATTTAAGTCAGTGTTTTGTTCACTAGACCCAGAACTCTTCTGCTTATACAGATCAAGTAGGAATTTAGTAGACTGGCCATCGATTTCACTTCTAGGTACCCCACATGATCTATTAGCCAAAGCCATAGGTCTATGCAACATAGGCTCTTGATTGCTGTTTGAGTCTGTCTTTCATTGTGGTAGCCACGCTCATCTTGTCTTTGGCAATTAAGTGCTGCTACTTGGCTTCTGCCAGCCTGGAATCTGATCATCCTCATAGTGTTTAAAGATTTTAGTTCTATGACAGAGGATGTATTCATGACCATTACAGTCCTCATTTCTATAACTGGTGATGTAATCAAAGTTCGTATTTTTCCTTACCTTCTTCTACTACATATTTTTGTTGGATTTATCTCCCATCCTCTCTCACACAAATGCCTTACCAATAAGTCTAGAGTAACTGTTATTTCCTACAATAATATCTGGACTACAGAGAAGAGTAACCCCAGAACTCTTCAGAGAAGATGGAGTTAGTCTCACAAATTTATTCTTCACAGTCCTGATTAAAGGTGTGTCCTCTGGACATTTCTGGGGTGTGCAGGCAGGTCTTAAATGGTAAATCGATTCTAGCATTCCAATCTCTCTAAACCTTTGGAGGCCCTCATCTATAATATACCAGGGTAAACTGGGTATCTCAACCTCAGACATTCTAGGCCATCTTTTGGTCCATTTTTCAGTCAGCCACCCGAACAAAGTGTTAAAGCCCTGTCTAATCCAACTTTATGTGCCTTCCACCATTATCCCATACCCTTAATATCCATTTCCACATATACTCCCCTGATTTCTGTCTATATAAATTGGAAACCTCATGCAGTTCTTAATTTGGAATACTTGGAAACAGTCTCATTCTATATATTTGCCCTACCAGCTATTGTCACTTAGTAGAAAAGATAAAATAATGATGCTGATTATAATTTTTTCTACAATATCCCTATAATCATAAAAACTGGGAAGTATTTCTCTTCCTCTGTTTTCTACAAGAATCTAATATATAAGATGCAACTCAGTGAGATCACCACAGTTTACTATTGGCCCATATTAGCAGCAGGGAATTGTTATATAACCACCTGATGAATTCAAGTACAGCTCACTCAGTATCAGGATGCTGAATTAGGGACATACTTTTCTTTTTGGGTTGTCCTCAAGAGCTTTTAAAATACATAGAACAGATCTGTGAACATGAATCAAATTAATCGTTGCCTCTACTTACTTAATAATTTGTGAAATGGTTCCTAAAAGTTAGTTATAACTGCAACCACCATTGTAACTGCTTAGAGCAAATGGCTCTGAATGTTCATTTGAGGGATGGAGAAAGATGACAACAAACTGAATTACCTTATTAATTTTGCCATCCCTGGTATATATTTAAGTTAAAATGAAAGTCCATGCCTAGAAGATGTACCAAAAGTGTTGCTCTTTCTTTTGGTGCATCAGAACATGATATATTGATGTCCTGGACTCAACCGCTATGCTGTACAGTTTGTTTCTCTCTGTTCTACCACAGCAGACACACCATCTACCTTGATTAGCCATTTCACAAATATGTGTGTCTCTTGTTACCAGGATCACAAATAAGCAAGAAGACATGGATCAACAAAAATGTAGCTTCACTCTCAGAAAAGAAAAACTATCAAAAATAGCATAATCCTTTGTTGTCAGCGTTACTCTCAAAAAGTAGCATCAGCATTGTACCTCACCATTGGGAGTCACTGGTGATCTGATGTGTGTACCAAAGTTATCTTCAGGTCACTCAGGAATGTTCCACAAGCAGGCCTTTTCTCACCCTTTATATTAAACATTGTTTGATGAAGATTTCTGTTGAAAGTTTTCTGTTGGATTTTTGTTTAATAACTTGCTAAACGAGTAAAAAATCATTTTCCATTTTTATCTTTGAATTAATACTTCGGTCCAATTTTTGAAATACCATATATTTTTAAACTGGAGTTAATATCCTCACCATTTTGTTCGTTCCATAGATATTAAAATGCTATCGCCACTGATTACATGAAAGATGCCTAAAATGACCTAATATCCTATTAGTGTAAAGTTTTACCAAGTTCTAAAAGATCACAGTCCTGTAAATGTCTAGTAGAAGTAAAACACAAGTGAATTCAACCATTTATGTATTGGGTGTTCTCTTTCTGTCATCTTATCCCAGAGCTACCATTAAAGAAGAATCAGTAAAAGCATTTTTTCCCTGAAATTCAGATTAATAGGACAGATTCCAGCATAAATTTGCCAAGACAAGTCACAGTGTTTCCTGATTCCTAATTTTTTATCTAGTTTCAACTCCCTCTTAATATCATGTATAATTTTCATAAATGAATTTCATTTAAAAAACATGTCTGTGAGTGAAAGACAAGAAATAGGATAATAGCTAGAGCATAATCAGAGATTGTTTTAACCTTCTAGATAAAGGGAAGGAAAATAAAACATATACTCCAATTTAATTACGATTATATCCTATTTATTCTGAGCAATTATTGCTCTTGTGTGATGGGTCAAATCACAACCCATTTAATCTATCCCTAAATGTCAAAATCAATTCTCATATCTTACATGAAGCCTTTATCCACTGCTCCAATCATACTTTTCTCCTCCTTGCCTGAGGTTTTTTTTTTTCTTTTGGTCTGAACTCCATGTATCATCCATTGTGTCAGTTATTGTGTGAGCCACTCAGAGAAAAAGGTGCTCTCTCCCGCTCATCACTTTTCCTGATGCCCAGCTCAGTGCCTGGCACATAAAGCATTCAACATACAGCCTTGTAAATGCTTGATTGCTTCTCAGTTTACTTCCGAAGCAGACTGTAAACTTCTTGAGGGCAAAGATAAGGACTTATTTGTTGTCAAATCATCAGTGCTTGTCATGATTCATGGTAGACCATAGGTATTCATAAATGTCTTCTGAATGTATGTATGTTATGTAATATCAATGCACAGAAATGCATGAACATATATATTTTTTTATGTAACATGTAATTAAATAATGATTATGAAATATCTTGAATTTCTGGTTATACGGGTAAGTTCCTTGAGATTAGAACCATATCTTATACTCCTCCTGTATCCTTACCTTGCAAGCATCAGAAATTAATTGAAGAATAAAATATAATTATAAGAAAACTCAAAATTTAAGTCATGGCCCATGTATCCACAGTGATTCACAAAACAGCTTTCAGTTAAGATTGGCAGACATCTACCAAGCACTTACTATGTGCCAGGCACTGTGCTAGCCACTAGGGGTAGAGGAATGGTATAAAACAAGGATTGAACTCCCAAGGAACTGATATTAGTGAATAAGACCGGTACATAATATATTATGTGTTTTAGTTTGCTAAATGTTGTCAATACAAAATTATAGAAATGGGTTGGTGTGACAGTTTAAAATTATTTTATGAATCCCCAAAAGAGAAAGATTTTGTATTTGAACGAATCCATTCATGTGGGTGTGAGATTTTTTTTATTGGATTACATCTGGGAAGCATGACTCAGGTTGAGTCTCTGCCCTCTTGGTGGGTCTAACATAAATGGAGACAATAGAAGGAAGGAAGGAAGGAAGGAAGGAAGGAAGGAAGGAAGGAAGGAAGGAAGGAAGGAAGGAAGGAAGGAAGGAAGGAAGGAAGGAAGGAGGGAAGGAAGGAGGGAAGGAAGGAGGGAAGGAAGGAAGGCAGCCACCATATTGATCCTGCTGTGTGAGAGAGAGGACTGCAGGAAAACAGAGAAGCCCCGAAAGCTGAGAGAGGTCCCAGAGTCTGGAATCAGTAGAGCACAAAGGCATGGAAAGAGGTCTCCGAGGGGCTGTGCCCATGGAGCAGCTCAGCAGGAGATAAGTCATATGCTTGATAGCTCACAACTGAACTTTGGGAAGAAGGCAGAGTAGCCAAGACTGAGAGAGGTGGCACAGAAAGATACATGGCTATGCCTGGTTGCCCACAGCTGAACTCCAGGAGACAGTAGCTCCTGGGGAGTAAGACAGAGACCTCAGCAGAGATCAGTGGCCATCTTGCTTCACCATGTGGCAGGACTTTGAGAAAACATCTCTGATGATGCCTCAATTTAGACATTTCACAACCTCAGAACTGTAAGTTTTTACCCTAAATAAAATTCCCATTTTAAATCTAGCCCATTTCTAGTATTTCGCATTGGCAGTACTTTGGCCAAACTAAGACAGTTGGCTTTTATAATGGATATTTATTAGGGTAAAAATTTAAAGTTCCAAGGCTGTGAAAATGTCCAATTAAAGGCATCATCAGAGTTGCTGTTTCACTAAAGTTTGGCTGCTGACAGATCCTGGAGTCCTGCCATGTGTCAAGACAAAATGGCAGTTCTCCATCTGGGTCTCTGCCTTCTCCTCCAGGCTGCTTTCTCCTCACGCTCAACTGTGAGTGATCAAGTACATGGCATAGCTAATCTCTTTGGCTTTTAGCTGCTCCTTGGGCCTAGTCTCTCAGGGGCCTCTCTCTGTGCCTCTGTGAGTTACTGATTCCAGCCTCCAGCCTTTCTCTCAGCATCTCTCTCAGCTGTAGCTCATCCTCAAGTCCTCTTTCACATGGAAGGATAAAAATGGTGGCCATCTTTCTCTGTGTGTTTCTGCTTTCAGGTCCCCGCTTAAATAAGACCCTCGCAAGAGGATGGAGACCTAACCTGGGTCATGCTTCAGTGATGTAGGCCAATCAAAGGCCCTAAAGAGATGTAATCGAAGGTTATCTAATTAAAGATTCCTTAACTGAATCTAATCAAAAGGGCCCATCGACGCTGAGTTTACAGTCACAAGAATGGGTTAGCTTGAGAACATAATTTTCTAGGGTTCACAAAAGACAAACCCGGACATTATAAGTAATAAAGATACTTAATGTAATAAGGATAATCTGGATGTACCTATCCATATACAAGCATAGAAGAACATTTCATCCAACCTTGTGCTAATGAATGACTCCCAGAAGAAAATAACACCTTGAAGGATGAGTAAAGGTTACCCAAGAGAAGAGAGATGTTAACCTTCTTAGATGGGTCAACATGAGTGAAAGCACAAAACTCTAAAGGGATATGGTATATAATTATTAGAGTATAAAATCTGAAGTTGAGAGTAAGGAGAAATCAGATGCAGTGGTAGACCATGTCAGGTCATACAGATCTGTCCTAAGCCACACTAAAGAACTTGAAATTCATCCTGAAGACAATGGGGGTGTTTTTAAGAGTTTTAAATACTGCAGTCCCATGATCAGGTAAGCATTGTAGAGACTGCTTTGGTAATTGTTTGGAGGATTGATTAAGATAGAGTAAGTCTGATGTAAGAGAAAACAGATCAGAGGCTATTGAAATAGTATAGACAAGAGATGGTGAGGGCCTCAATTTAGTCAGTGGAAGTATGGAGAAGAATAGGAAAGGGGTACATTCTAGAAATATTTAGAAGGTAAACTTGGTATGGTTTGGTGATGGATTGAATGAGGGATATATAGGAAAAAGATGAGTCACAAATGACTTCCAGATTCTTGGAGAAGTTGGACCATCAACTAGGAGAAAGAGGGTGGAGGGCACAGAGATAATGGGTCCTGCTTTTCTGATTTTCTGATTTTACTGATTTTGAGGTACTGTAAAATGTAGGTGTCTAGCCTATATTTAGATTTATATGTTTGAAATCACAGGGTAGAAGTTTGAACTAAAGACAAAAGCATAGAAGTAGAAGATAAAAACGTGAGAACAAATCAGATAGCCTATTAGCAATGTGTGAAGAGAAAAGAGCAATGGGTTAGAAACTAAATCTGCAGAACATCAATATAATAAGGTGGAGAGAAGATGAAGGAGACTCTACCATTATAATGGTGGGAGGACTTTCAAGATTGAGATAGTACCAAAAGCCACAAGAGATCAATGAGGTCCAATACTACCAGGTAGGTATCACTTGGCCTCAGACATGCCTTTTGTGTTATATCTTGCCATTACATAGTTAGAACCTATTTCTCATAAATAACTTTTTAAAAAATGACATGAGCCTGTCCTTAAGCCATTAAGAGTACACTAAAGCATAAGGCACCACAGAATGGAGAAGGGACAGCATGCTTTTCTTGAAGCATTTGTTTACAACTGTGACCTTCCCAGTCATGCTGGGAAAGCAGAGAGCAGGCCTGTGGAGGTTCACTTACTAAAGGAGCCATGCCAGCTGAGTGTTAATGGAAAGCTACAGATGGTGGGTGGTGCGTGGCCCGCACACTCTCCCGGAGACACATTTTAAGAAAATTGATGCTCTTTTCTATAGCTATTTGGAGTATACCTGTAAGCCCTTTGATGTGTGTTTTGATGTATATTTGATGTGAGTTTTTAATGTATCTTAGAATAAACTCTCTGCACAGATGTATTCTTTTCTATGCCCCAAAGGGATGTTATTTGCAAACCTTATTAAAAATTAACACGAATCTATTCCACATACTCTGTCTGTCACAGATGAAAAATGGCATATGTTGATAAGCACAATCTATTCATTGATTTCTGGACCCAAAGGCACTGGAAAGCATCACAAATCATGTGATAGGTCTGGGCCTAATGGAATGATTTATCTAAATGATGTTTAGAATTTCATATGTCAATAAAACTCCCTGCTGGCTATAAATCCAGAGAACTGTATTTCTCTCTGGAAGGAGAAAAATATATTATTACATGAATGAGGTCCCCATTCATATATTCCTGCCTGTAACCTACTTTTCATGAAAAACTCATGTGTTAGAACAAAACCATTCAAGGTAGCATCCCACCAGTGATGGATACAGAGCTTGAAAGATGGCAGCTGAACTAATGGATTAGCTGAGAAAACCTTGTTAATACTACAGAACCCTTCTTGTACCAGTCCATTGTTAAGGAATTCAAGTTCAATTCATAATTTACTACTTTGTAAAACACAAAGAAATGAAAACAAAGACTCACCACCACCACCAAAACTAGAACACAATAGAAGCTTATTGAAACATAGTCTAGCAAGTTCTGGGTTAATCTTCCTCCATTACACAAACATCACAAAGAGATTTAATTGGAATTCTCTTCTCTGTCTATG
This sequence comes from Chaetophractus vellerosus, assembly GCA_004027955.1. Classification (NCBI taxonomy): domain Eukaryota; kingdom Metazoa; phylum Chordata; class Mammalia; order Cingulata; family Chlamyphoridae; genus Chaetophractus; species Chaetophractus vellerosus. Next base: position 13,552 of record PVKH010014343.1, read on the forward strand.
TCAACATTCTTCCCAACAGTTGAAAAGCTAAGCAAAAGAATGGCAAAGAAGAACCCATTAGTCAGTTATTTGCTTCTGTAGCCTCAGTTTCCTCACCTATAAAACTGACATAAAATCCTCAACATTATCGGTACAATTATATACTGTGTGTAAGCTCTGAACATAGTGCTTTCCATGTGTTAAAACACAGATGATTCAGGGTGATCATTAATGATCATTATTATTAGAACCCACACTCATTCAGTATTTTTAAATTCATTTTGTCATTTACTAGCATGTGACATAGAATGAATCAAAGAGTTGAGAAAAATCATGAGAGATAAATGTAAAATGGACTAAATGATATTCATTAATTTTACCTGAAAATTAGAAAAAAATACTATTATTAAATTTAGTGGAGAAATACACATGTTCTACAGAAACATCATTTGAAAACAACTTTATAAAACATAATTATACCCTGTGAAATATACAAGCCACCTTTTGTCCAGAAAGAAATTATAGCTCACTGGAAGAACTGAGTCTTCACATAGGCTTTTTAAAAAAATGTGTAATATTTCTATTCCATTTTTTCACAATAAAGAGAGAAATAATAAATGAATTACCTCAACAATTATGTTTAGTTCACCAACTTCTTTTCCAAGGATATGTGCATGCAGTGTTGTGATTTTTATATTTTATGGAATGATATAGCTATGTTTTCTCTTAGTAAAATTGCTTCTTCTTTAAATGAGAGTTCCATACATCAGCATGCATCAATCTTCCAGGTGTTTCACCACCTGAACAAATTTGAGAAACCCCAAGCTAATGTTTGAGGATGGCTAATTTCAGGAGTAGGCTATAAATCTCTAGCAATGAAGGAATCTGCTGAGTTTGAAGGAAATCAATGGAAGATGTGATGATGTGAGTTAGTAGGAAGAAGGAATTTGCATAAAGAATGGGAAGTTAAACATTCAAGATGCAGCATACTGGTGCTTTGTACAATACTTCCCAAGCATAGAAATGTGTTGACTGAGTGAATGCTGGTATCCCACTATAAGACACAAATGCCAAGACAAGTGTTGATAACAAAGAAACATGCCCAAACACCACAGAAAGAAAAAAAAAACAGAAATAAATCTTTATTCTTAATGAAAACCGAGAGAAACAGACAGCAACTGGAGAATACGATATAATTATAAAGAGAAAAGGTAAAACTATATCTGAACCTGACACTAACTCATGAACAGTTACAAGAATGCAGCTTTTAGCAATCAAACATACATTGTCACCAGCGTATTCACATACTCAGTCTACCCTTAATGAAGTCCACATTTCATTCCAGGCTCTGTCCCAGGCACCAGGGCTTCAGAGATGAACAAGATGCTGACTAAGACTGTATAGAACTTCTAGTGTGTTTGGAAAAAGGAGGAGAAAGTGAAACAATTACAAAACAGTGAATTAGCTAATGTGGAGTCACAGATGAGAGTCATCTCACTTGGTGTGGATGACAGAGAATTCCATGAGGAAATGACACTTTAGCTGACTTTGAAGGACATGTAGCAATCTCTAGAATTAGAAGAAGGTGTAGAAAAGATTCCATTGTACAGAAGTACAAGAGCACATGGGATATTTAGGGGGATGAAAAGTAGGGTTTCATTGTAGATCACAGTGTGCTGGGTAGGGGAATAACTAGGGAGGAATATGCCAGGGACCCAGTCTTAAGAGCTATGTATTGAGATAAAAGTGATTCAAATTTATCTGGTGTTTAGCTGCTTCTAGAGGGGCTGGGTTCTGGTGGCTTGTGCACTCTGGGACAACAGCAGATGGCAGTAGCGTCTCTTATCCATTGTTTGCATGGAATGCAGTCATAAGGGAAAATACCAGAATCATTGTTGAGGGGGAATGGCCAGGACAGTTTGAACCAGGAAATTTTATCTAAAAGAACCTAGAGATCTTAAGCCAAAAATTGGAAGCCACAATCTAGTGCCAAACAGGAACCTGAGAACTAGACAGATGAGTGCAAAGAGCAGCAGGACAGAACAGGCAAATTGGTGCAAATCTGGGTAAATTTTGGAGGCAGCTGAAAAACCCATGAGAGAATGTTTTAGCATTCTTGGCAGTTTCTTTATTGGTGGTTGGTTTGAGGGTCCACAGTAGGACAGATACCTGGCACACAGTAGGTTCCCAATGAGGTATGTGGTTGTGTCACACCATTTGTCCATTTACTTATATGACTATATGCAATGAATAATTCACCTTAAAGCCCAGAATTGCTCTCAAACAGATAATCTTTTTTTTCTACTTTTAAAAAAAAATTGTTGACGTCAACCACTCATACATAAACATACATAAACAATAAGTGTATAGTAATAGATGTGAACTTATAAAACAAACATACATAACATCATACAGGGCTCTCATACCTCACCATACCACAAATACCTTGCATTGTTGTAAAACATTTTTAACTAATGATTGAAGAGCATCCTCAATATATTAGTATCAACCAAAGTATCTTTCATTTGGTGTATTTCCCCCCCAATCCACCCTATTATTATTTTTTATATCATTTATACATGAGCATATGTAAACAATAAGTGTATAGTAAAAATTGTGAACTTACAAAGCAAACCTGCATGACATCATACAGAGGTCCCATACACCAACCCACCACCAACACCTTGCATTGTTGTGAGATATTTGTTATACATTATGAAAGAATATTGTCAAAATCTTACTACTAACTATAGTCCTTACCTTACATTTGGTGTATTTTCCCCCCAACCCACCCTATCATTATTTTTAAAATATATTTTTATGACAGAAGTTGTAAACTTACAAAACAATCACGCACATGTGCAGAATTCCCATACAACACCCTTCTATCAACACACTACACTGTGCTAGAACATTTGTTACAGATTATGAGATAATATCATCAGACTATTACCAGGTCCATAGCATACATTTGGCACACTTTCC
>PVKH010014345.1:0-16505 GCA_004027955.1 Chaetophractus vellerosus
CATTCACTTCCATTTTGAGCATGTTCAACTAGGCAAATGATTTCATTACTATAGTGATCTGAAGGAAAAGGTAAAATTTTTATCCCCAATTTTCAATTGAGGGGACTGAGACTAAAAGAGAATAAGTGGCTTTCTGAGAGTGTCACAGAAATTGGAGCTGAGATCAGCGCCCAGAACTGTTATCTGACTTAAAACTCTTTAGGTATATACCCATTATCTTCTACCCCTGAAGGCACAGAGAGCTCTATAAACACCCTTGAATAGCTCATGGCACCACATGAGGAGAAGTGGAAGATACAGAAGGTAAAAAAATAACCTAATTCTACTCTGCTATGGTGGAAAGAGTTGTAAGAGTAGGGATAAAAAAAACAACAACTTTGCTTGGAATTATAGCTCTGACCTTGAATCTGTGACACGCCTACTCCGAGCCTCTGCAAAATGAATGCAGTACCACTGCACCAAGCTCCTGTATTCTCTTCTTTAATCCAGGGAGAGTGACAGTGCCTACCTTACAGGCTTGTCCTGAGGATCATATGTGTTCACTGATATAGAAACCATGGTGGTGGGCCTGGTAGGTGAGGATGCTCAGTAAATAAGTCCCAGGTATCATTATTAGCAATTGTGAATTGCACCCTTAATCTTCCAGTCCAGTAGGTTTTCAGATTTTATGTCTTTTGATGTATTCAAGGCACTGCTAGTCCTTGCATTGCCTAGACGTTTTCAGTGCAGAGAGGAGGGCCATATATCTAAGCTGGAAACATTTGAACTTGTGACAAGGAAGGAGCACACTGCTGCCATCATCACACTGGAACTGACTCAGTAACACATCAGTGGAGTGGAGGAAGCCTGGCAACACGGGGAGGTGGATGTGGCTAAGTGGTCGTTCTCACGGAGACTTCTATAATTGGCAAAACAAGAATGTGAAATCATAAGGGTTTGGTTTCAAATGAACATAGGACTTCTCTGGTAAAAGTAAAGTGGGAGTCGGGGTGTCCTCAGTTTAGCAATCCCCAGCTCAATAGCCCCTTGCACTTGTTCTTTACTTTGAAATTGGATTTAGTTTCACAATCATATTCTCTAGATATCAGACTCCAATTAGTAGGCCTTGTGATACATTTCTGAGAAGTCAGACAGTAGGCACATAGAAAAATAGAATTTTCAATTTGAGCAGCATTTCAAGATAATGTTATCTAAACTTCTTCCATAGTTTCCATTTACTCATGTTTATTCATTCAAATATTTATTCCACAAATACATAATGTGTAGGGAAAGGGAAATTCAGGAAAGGGAGCATTTACCATTTCTCTGACTACCTCTTTTCTCATTCTTTCTTAAGGGAAGGAAATATGAATCCTTCCGATCACAAGAGACTCTTCAGGCCGTACTTAAAAGAGCACAGAAACACTGTGTATTAAACTTCCATGTTCCCTTGCATGCTCATATCTTCTGTTGCCTCCCCATATCTATGCTGTTAATGTAATAAAAAGAATATGGTATATCTTGGGGAGGCCCAACTATGCCTGCTTGTGGCATAACCACAAAAGTGAGCTCACCATAACTTAGAGGCCTGTACCATGAGGCTAGTCATATAATAGCAAGATTGCAAGATCCAGCATTTGGCTTACAGTGAGGTGGAATCCCCTGTATTTCCGTCAAGCTCTACTGGAACCTCATGTTGGAATGAATAGGGCACAGGCTCTTACTTTAAACAAAAAATTATCTTATTCTCATTTGATTGTAATCCTGATGTGTATAACTCCCTCGGGATGAAAACGAATTGGAAAAAAAAAACAGTATCAATCATTTCTGTATCTTCTAGACCATGGTTCTCAGTTGAGGGATATTTGTCAATTTGAGGAGATGTTTTTGGTTATATCAACTCAGGAGATGCTATTGGCATCTAGAGGGTAGAAGCCAAGGATCCCACTAAATGAATAGGACAACTCCCCCAAATAGAGAATTATCTGCCTCATAATGCCAATAGTGCCATCAACTAACACTACAATCCCACTAATATCCCTAACAGATATCATGGACCCTACCTACCAGGCATTTACAGTCTTGACCAGTGATTCTCAAAGTGTGGTCCCCCGACCAGCAGACTTGGCATCTTCTGAGAACCTGTTAGAACAGAAAAGTCTTGGTCCCCACTTCAGACCTACTGAATCAGAAACTTTGGGGTAAGATCAGAAATCTGTCTTTTAATAAGTCCTCCATATGTGAATCTGATGCATGTTTAATTTTGAGAACCACTGACCTATGCTGTGGTAGGAGACATGGAAACATACACAACATTACTTCAAAATTAAGGTAAGGTAAGCACTATATAAGAGTTGTACAGAGCCAGAAGTCATTGATGTTTCAATGAGAGGGTGTTTTTTGGGCAGAGCTTTGGAGATGGGTTGTATGTTACCTGGTTGGAATCAGGTGAGAGAGAAAACAGCTTGAATCATGTCAAGGGATGGGAGAATATGTAAGATGTTCAAGGAATGATAATTTTGAGGAATGGGTACATGAAAGGGAGTATTTGTGGTTCAATGGGAAAAACTGGGATCAGAGAGTTTAGGCATTGAAAAAGTCTGAGGAGCAGACTTGACTGATCCCAGCTAGTTTTAGGATGATCGATCTAAAGATTGTAAAATCTTTATGAATAAAAATAATACAATGATATTAATAATTGCATCCTATTTAATCTCATTTCTTTCTATCAACCACAATACTAAGATTTGCATAATTTTTGGAGGCAACAGAGACTTTTTTTAAACTGAAGGATGCAAAACACACATTCACGCGATCATACAGACTTATACAACTATGGGAGAAAAAAGAGCCAACTCTCACAGTACAAGCAGCCAAATTAGGGGTCTCAAGCATCACTACTGTGAAGGGGGTCGGAAGTCAGTTTTAAGATTATAGTATGTAACCAGAAATCCAAGAATCAGGAAGAAGAGAACAAGTGCAAGTGGGTCATTGTAAATGAGGCGGTAGCAACAGGTCCTGTGGATAAGATGCCTGCATGAAGGTGTAGGCCAGGAGCAGTATCTGGCATGGTCAATCTAATCTCACACTCATGGCTTCCTTTCTCAAATACATAGTCCACTACTGAGAGGTCATTGAACTGGGTTTGGCTTGGATATCTCTGATGGCATGGAGATGGCTTCCTCTAGAATAGGGTGTTTTATTTTATGAGAGATACTTTTACAGAAAAGTTATTCTTTTTTAAAAATATTTTTTTTATTCGATTAGTTGTGAACTTACAAAACAATCATGCACATGTGGGGAATTCCCATAAAAAACCCCTCGGCCAACACACTACATTGTTGTGAAATATTTGTTACAGATTAAGAGATAATATCATAATCTGTTACCCCTAACTGTGGTTTATAGTGTACGTTTGGTATGTTTTTTCCATACCCCCTGTTTTTAACATAGTACGTGTTTAGAATTGATGCAAGAATATTACAGAATTGCCGTTAACTGTAGTTCATAGATTACAATAATTATATTTTTTCCCATGCTTCTCCACATTCTTACCACCTTGCAATAGTGATGTACAATTGTTTTAGTTCATAGAAGGATATTCTTGTGTTTGTACCATTGAACACAATTCTCAGCCATGTCTGGGTCATTGCATTATTCAGTACCTTGGTTATTCTCTAGCTTTCTTTCAATTGACATTTACATCCCTAGACTAACTACCCTTTTCAGCCAAAATCCCATTTATAAACCAGCTGCATTAGTTCTACCCACTATAATGTGTACCCATAACTCTATGGATTTCCACACTTTTACAGTCAAGTTAATTAAAACTTTTATTTCCATTAAGCATCAGTACCCCTTCTCAGCCCTCTTCTTATCTCCTAATAACCTATACTCTAGGTTTTAACTCCATGAGTGTATTCCCTGTATTTAGTTCATATTAGTGGTATTTATCCTTTTGTGTCTGGCTTATTTCACTCAGTATAATGTCTTCAAGTTTCATCCATGTTATCACATGTGTCCTAATTTCATTTCTTCTTACAGCAGCATAGTATTCCTTCCTATGTATATACCACATTTTGATTATCCATTCATCAAAGGATACTTGGGTTGTTTCCATTTTGTGGCAATAGTGAATAACGCTGCTATGAACATCGTTGTGTAAATGTCTGTTAATGTCACATTTTTCATTTCTTCTGGATATATTCCTAACAATGGTATTGCTGGGTCACATGGCAAGTCTATATTCAACTTCCTTAGGAACTGCCAAACAATCCTTCACAGTGGCTGGACCATTGTACATTCCCACCAAAGTGAGTAAGCATTCCTCTCTCTCCACATCCTCTCCAACATTTGCAGTTTCCCATCTTTTTAATAGTGGCTAGTCTAAGATGTGAAATGATATCTTATTGTAGTTTTGATTGGCATTTCCCTAATTGCTAGTGATGTTGAACATTGTTTCTATGTGTTTTTTTCACCATTTGTATTTCTTCTTTGGACAATAGTCTTTTCAAGTCTTTTGTCCATTTTTCAATTGGATAGTTTGTCTTTTTATTGTTCAGTTGCATGATCTCTTTATATATCATGGATATTAAGCCCTTATCGGATATGTGATTGCCCAGTATTTTCTCCCATTGAGTTGACTGCCTTTTCACTCTTTTCACAAAGTCCTTTGAGGTACAAAAGTGTTTTAGTTTGAGGGATCCTATTTATCTATTTTTTTCCTTTTGTTATTTGTTCTTTAGGTGTAAGGTTTAAGAAACTACCGCCTAACATGAAATCTTGAAGATGTTTTCCTACATTTATTTTTAGGAGTTTTATGGTTGTTGCTTTTATATTTAGGTCCTTGAACCATTTTGAGTTAGTTTTTGTATAAAGTATGAGATAGGGTTCCTATTTCTTTCTTTTCGATATGGCTGTCCAATTCTCCCAGCTCCAGTTGTTGAATAGACTGTTCTGGCCCAGCTGGATGGGCTTAACAGCTGTCAAAAATCCCTTGACTGTAGATGTGTGGGTCTATTTCTGAGTTCTTGATTCATTCTCTTGGTTCATCCGTCTTTCATTATGCCAGTACCATGCTGTTTTTATCACTGTAGCTGAGTAATATATTTTAAAGTCCAGAAATGAGAGTCCTCCAACTATGTTCTTCTTTTTAAAGACATTTTTGGCAATTTGGGACCCCTTAACCTCCCAAATAAATTTGATTAATGGCATTTTTATTTCTGCAAAAAAAGGCTTTTGGGACTTTTATTGGGATTTCATTGAATCTGTAAATCAGTTTGGGTAGAATTGACACCGTAATGATATTTAGTCTTCCAATCCATGACCACAGAATACCCTTCCATTTACTTAAATCTTCTTCAGTTTCTTTTCACAATGTTTTGTAGTTTTCTGAATACAGTTCCTTTATGTCCTTGGTTAAGTTTACTCAAAATATTTGATTGTTTTATAGCTATTACAAATGAATTTTTTTCTGATTTCCTCCTTAGATTGCATATCTGTAGTGTATATAAACAGCACTGATTTTTGCATATTAATCTTGTATTCTATCACTTTGCTGAACTCATCTATTTATTCTAATAGCTTTTTTCCAGTAGCTTTTTTGGGCCATTCTAGGTATAAGGTCATATCTATGAATAGTGAAAGTTTTACTTCTTCCTTTCCCATTTGGGTGTTTTAATTTCTTTTTCTTGTCCAATTGCTCTAGCTAGAACCTATACACTATATTGAACAACAGTAGTGACAATGGGCATCCTTTTCTTGTTCCTGATCTCAACTGGAAAGCTTTCAGTCTTTCACTGCTGAATACAATGTTAGCTATGGGCTTTTCATATATGGCCTTTATCATGTTGAGAAAGTTTCTTTCAATTCTTATGTTTTGTAGTATTTTTATAAAGAAAGCATACTGTATGTTGTCAAATGCCCTTTCTGTGTCAATCCATAGGATTATATGATTTTTCCTCTTGGTGTATTATGCTGATTGATTTTCTTGTCTTGAACCACCCTTGCATGCCTGGTATAAAACCCAATTGATCATGATGAACAACTCTTTAATTTGTTGTTGAATTCGATTCACAAGTATTTGGTTGGAGATTTTTGCATCCATATTCATTAGGGAAATTAGTCAGTAAATTTTTTTGGTAATATATTTTGTAAGTTGATCATATGTTCCTAGGACTTTTTCCATTTCATCTACAGTGTTTAGTTTGTTCGTGTACAGCTGTTCATAATATCTTCTTATGATCTCTTTTATTTCTGTGAGGTCAGTAGTAATGTTCCCGTTTATATTTTTATTTTATTTGCATCTTCTCTCTTTATTTCTTTGTCAGTCTAGCTAAGGGTTTGTTGATTTTGTTAATCTTCTCAAAGAACCAAGTTTTGGTTTTGTTAATTCTCTCTACTGTTTTTGTTTTTGTGTTTTTTGTTTTTGTTTTTTTTTTTTTTTGGTTCTCAATTTTATTTTTACCTGCTCTGATCTTTGTTATTTCATTCCTTCTGCTTGCTTCGGGAATAGTTTTCTTTTCTTTTTCAAGTTCCTCCAGCTGTGTAATTAGGTCATTGATTTTAGTTCTTTCCTTTTTAATGTAAGCATTGAGGGCTATAAATTTCCTTCTCAGCACTGCCTTTGCTGCATCCTATAGGTTCTGATATGTTGTGTTCTCATTTTAATTCATCTCATGATATTTATTGATTTCTCTCACAATTTCTTTTTTGACCCACCAATGATTTTAAAGTGAGTTGCTCATCATAATTTGTAAAATTGTGCAAGAGAGAGTTTAAACCATAATGTAAACTATAATCCACACTTAATGGCAATGCTCCAATATGTGTTCCTCAATTGTAAAAAATGTACCTCACTAATGAAAGATGTTGTTAATGTGGGAAAGAGTGAGAGGGAGAGGGAGTGGGGCATATGGGAATCCCTTATATTTTTATGTAACATTTATGTAATCTAAGTCTCTTTTTAAAAAAAATTTAAAAGGTATATAAAAAGTGTGTTGTTTAATCTCCATATATTTGTGGATTTTCCCCTTTTGTGCCTTTTGTTGATGACTAACTTTATTCCATTATGATCAGAGAAAGTGCTTTGTATAATTTTGGTCTTAGATGAATTTATTGAGATCTGCTTTGTGACCTAACATTTGGCCTATCCTGGAGAAAGATCCATGAGCACTTAAGAATGTATATCCTGCTGTTTTGGGGTGCAATGCTTTGTATATGTCTATTAGTTTTATTCTGTTCTCATATTATTCAAGCTTTCTGTTTCTTAATTGATCCTCTTCCCAAATGTTCTAGCCAATCCTGGGAGTAGTATATGGAAGCCTCCAAATATTATTATAGAGACATCTGTTTTTCCCTCAGTTTTGCCAGTGTTTGTTTCATGTACTTTGGGGCATCCTGGTTAGGTGCATATATATTTATGAATAATATTTCTTCCTGGTGAATTGCCCCTTTTATTAATATATAATGTCCTTCCTTATCTCTAATAACCATCTGGCTTTTAAAGCATATTTCATCTAACTAGAGCTACTCCAGCTTTTTTGTTTGCTTGTTTGTTTTTTGTTTACTGCATGTGTGGAATATCTTTATCCAGCCTTTCCATTTCTATTTATTGGTATCTTTATGTCTAAGGTGAGACTCTTGTAGTCAGCATATAGATGGCTCATATTTTCTTGTGCATTCTTCCAGTCTATGTATTTTGGTTGGGCAATTTAATCCATTAACATTCAATGTTATTACTGTAAAGGCAGTACTTACTTCACCCATTTAGACCTTTGGGTATGATCTGTCATATTTTATTTTCACCACTCTTTTTTACACTTATAGTTACTTTTACTGCTATAATATTCATTTCTAGACTCTCTTCTAAGCCTCTTTCTCCTGTCTTTTCTTTTCAGGCTGTACCATTCCCTTTAGTATTTCCTGTAAAGTTGATCTATTAGTTACAAACTCAGTTTCCGTTTATCTGTGAATATTCTAAACTCACCCATATTTTTTAAAAACAATCCTCTTGGATATAAATTTTTGACTGGCAGTTTTTATCATGCAGTATCTTAAATATATCATGCCAATGCCTTCTTGCCTCCATGGTTTCTGATGAGAAATCCACACAATCTTACTGGGTATACTTAGTATGTGATGCATTGCTTTCTTCTTGCTGCTCTCAGAATGCTCTCTTTGTCTTTGGCATTTGACATTCTGATTAGAATGTGTCTTGGAATAGATCTATTTGAATTTATTCAGATGGAAGTATGTTGTGCTTCTTGGATGTGGATATCTATGTCCTTCAATAGGATTGGGAAATATTATACCATTATTTCTTCAAATATTCTTTCTGCTCCTTTTCCCTTCTCTTTTCCTTCTGTGACACCCATGACACGTATGTTTGCACATATCTTGCCATAATTTAGTCCCCTGAGACCCTGTTCAATTTTTTTCCTCTTTTCTTTATCTGTTCTTTTGTATGTTTGCTTTGGGAGGCATGTCTTCAATCACATTGCTTCTTTCTTCTGCCTCCTGAAATCTGCTGTTATATACCTCCAGTGTATTTTAAATTTCATTCCCATTAGATATGCTATTTTTCTATGTATGCTTTCAAATTCTTCTTTGTGTTCACCCAGTGTCTTCTTAATATCCTTAATTTCATTAGCCATCTCATTGAATTTGTTAAGGAGATTTGTTTGAACTTCTATGATTAGTTGTCTCAACTTCTTGATGTCATCTGGAGGCTTTTCTTGCTCTTTTGACTGGGCATTATCTTCCTGTTCCTTGGTATGGATTGATCTGGCTTACTAGATGTATTTATTCTGGGTGGAGTTTCTCTTTTTAGTTTAGGGCTTTCTTGGCCTTTCTCCCTTGCCAATTTTGTAGTCAGAACTGAGGTTGTAGTTGGCACTGCAAGCCTTGGTAGCCAAAGATGCTCACATTGTCCCAGGAAATGATTAAACCTCCTCCACCCCTCACTTCCACCAGGGGCAGAGAAAGAACTGCAGCCATATGTAATAATCCAAGCCGTGCAGCCCAAGACCATCTATAGTTGCCTGGAGAGATCGATGAAGCATCTTGCCTTCTCCCCCTGCTGCCCAGGTGGGGATGGAGCCACAGGTTGGACAGCAAACCAATTCTTGTGGGTCAAATCTTACCATAGTTGCCCAGGTAGACTGTCACAGCACTGGCCCCCACCTTCCCCTGCTATGTCCAGGGATGGATCCGCTGAAGTGCCCAACAATCTAATCTGTGTGGGCCAAAAGGCCCTTCAGGTTCCCTGAGAGTCTGAGAGAGTACTGTCTCTTCTGCCCTTCAAGGGGTGTGTATGGAAACACAGGTGCCCAACAAACCATCTGTTGCTGGTCAAAAGCACCTGCATTTTCCCAGAGAGGCTGAGGAAACACAGCTGCTCTCGTATCCCCCTGGGAGGTGGGGGTGGAGACACAGGCATTCAACAATTCAGTCTGTGCAGGCTGAAAACACCTGCAGTTGCCGGGAGAGGTTGAGGAAACACCAGGCCCTACAATCTTATTGGGAGAGGGAGGTGGAGCTACAGATGTAGAACTGTCCAGTCCATGCAGGCCAAAAGCGCCTGCAGTTTCCCTGAGATGTTGAGGAAGCACCAGTCCCTCTATGCCATTGGGGGATGAGGGTGGAGCCACAGGTGTCTAACTATCCAGTCTCTGCAGGTAAATGTTGCCTGCAATTGCCCAGAGAGGCTGGGGAACACCAAGCCTCTCTTATCCTATCAGGGGTGGGGGTGGAGCCACAGGCACCCAACAGTCCAGTCTGTGCAAGCCAAAAGCACCTGCAGTTGCCTGGAGAAACTAAGGAAATGCTAATCCCCCTATCCTATTGGGTGGTGGGGACATAGTCACAGGTGTCTGAGTACTCAGTCTTTGTTGGCTGAAAGCACCTGCAATTGTCCAGAGAGCCTGAATAAACACCAACCTTCTCTTATCCTATGGGCATGTGTGCAGAGATGGAACTGAAGGCACTCAAACTAGTTTGTGTGGGCCCAAAGCACCTGCAGTTGCCCAGAGAAGCTAAGGAAACACAGCTCCCCTCCTATTCTATTGGTTGGTCAGGATTGAGCCCCAAGTGTCCTACTATCCAGTATGCCCTGGCTGAAAGCACCTATAGTTGCCTGGAGAGGCTGGTGCAGGTTCCCTCAGCTTCCTCCTTGCCAGAGGCAAGGCTGGGGCCTAGGCTAGGGCTATAATCGGATCTGGGTGGAAAGAAGCTGGTCCCTACTATCACTGTGATTTTCAATCAACCCTGCTTCCCTTCATGCCGTGGGTGGAGTTAAAATGATGGCTACCAACCTCTTTCGAACTTGGACGGATTCAAACTTTAGCTGTTCTTAGGATTTTACTTTAGCCAGCCAAATTTACTAATCAGTGGCTGAAGTTGGTCCTCAATCATCTCTTCCTGCCCTGCTTTGGGGAAAATATAGTTTCCAGCTCCAGCCACAGAATAGCTCCTGAGAAGGCTTGCACTGTACCTCTGTGCTGTGGAGTACCCTACTCATGAATCTTCACTGGAGATGGACAGTTTCTTCCTTCCATTCTTTCAAGGATGTTGTAGGTTGTTCTTTTGGTCTCCTGGGCTCCCAAAACAGGTGCTTTAGATAGCTTGGGTGATTACTAACTGCTCTGTAGTACAAGCTGAATCTTGGAACTCCTTACTCTGCCACCATCTTACCCCTCCTCTTCAGAAAAGTCACTTTTATCTCAAATTAAAAATCCCAGTTGACTTTCCTCCATGTTTTCTAGGTCCATCTGAATCCACAAGGAAAAAAACTTCTTTCCCTTTGTATCAGTCTTTGATTTTTTAAGGTTGTTTTTCAAGTTTTCTTGGATTTTTCTTTACCAGTAGAATATCCAATTGCTTCAAATATTTATTATGTTTCAAAATATTTTACTCTTTTCATCACTTGGGTTTCTATCGTTTGGATATGCTTCAATTTTATTAGGTGGCTCAAAAGTCATCCTCCCAGAACAGAGTCCAATATCTCAGATATGTTACCAGTATGGAAAATGCTGTAATTATGGACCCCTAATATCCTGACACTGTATTTCTATTAATGAGCTCAGGCTAGGTACTTGGTTATTGACCAAACTGTGATCTTTATTACCCAAAACAGGGTAGTATTTCCTCAAAGTCAATTGAAAATTTTCATAACGTTGGGGATCTTTCCTGAGGCTGCATAATTATATTTTTAAAATGCTTTCAATTTTCTATGACAAGTTTTGAGTGTTTAAAGATGGCAAAGTGAAGGAGATAAATAGATTATTGATCAGACAGGCTTGTAATTCCTTAGCGAATTGGATTTAGTTCCTTCATTGAGATCAGGTCAACACCATAAATCTCTAGAAAATCAATGCAATGAGGAGTGCTATGAGCTAGACTTAAAGACATTTTCCTGGCTTGCTTCAGGGCTGGGAGCTTGGCACCCACACCAAAAATAGAGAATGGAAAGGTTTGGAAAATGATTATATAAAGGATTCAAACACTGGACATGTGGGAAAAGTGATTGAATGGAATCAAGAGACTTGGGAACATTTAGTTTGGCCTCTAACCGATTGTTTGACCTTGGGCAAATCTCTTCATTTTATTCGTCCTTTAGGTACAACAATGAAGTTAGACCAGTCTGTCTCTAATGTCCTTTCTGGCCCTCACAGTCTGATTGTAAACAGACCAGGATACTTGGTTACTTAACAATCTCCTTGTCCTCCTAAAATTTTGAATAAGACAGCATTTCATGATAGAAAAAGAAGGTGCTTTGGAATAGGCAGACTAGGATTTTCATTCCATCTATGCCACTTAACAGTTATGGGAACACGAGAAAGTTAGAAAAATGCTCTGAAATTTAGTTTCTCTTCTGTGAAATTGAAGAGTTGATTCTTACCCTATATGAGTATTCTGTGAGATAATACAATGCCTGGTCTCTGGTAGGCACTAACATCACGGTAGTGATTTTCATAACAGAGCAAGGTTTGGGGTGAAACTATGTCATTTTCCTAGTTAAGTCATTGCTAGTAATGGAAAGAGGGAATTTGTATCATGTCTTGGGTTGTTCCAAATTATCAGGTCTTCACTTCTCATTTACATTGCCATTCTGATCCTTATCTTCTTACAGAAGGCCACAGGATCATACAGCTACAGTCTCAGTGTTGTGATATATCTAACCCGATATTAAATAAATAAGATATTGAGTCTTCATTTTTAGCTGTACTCCTTTCATGGAAAAGTCATTAATTTATAAGGGAGTGTGGACACCTGGATGTACATAGTAAGTTTTAATCTCTGCCCCAGTCCATATCTTGTTTTGTCTCTCTTTTCTTACTCATGTTTCTTATAACCACTTGAGACAAGAACTTTGCTATGAATTTCAGCTGATTTTCACTATGACCACAATTCCCTGTTGATTCCTTTTATGATACCTGCCATCAGACCTAAATTTTATTCTTACTTTCTCTTCTACCTCACCTCAACCTTCCCCACTCACTTTCCCCAGCTTGAGTTCTGTTGCTTATTAGCCAATCTACATACACTGGTCAAGATGGCACATACCAGATTCCATTCTTCTTGGTTGTAAATTATTTTCCTGTGCTCCATAAACCACAGAAGACCTCTTGGTTTGCAAAAAAAGTCTGTATGGACCACCACGTTTTTTGTTTTCTGATATGGTCGTCCTTATCTTTCAACCACCTGTGGCAGAGGAAGTAAAGTGGCGTGATGTAGTAGCAGCACTCTCAGTTATTTTCACTTCACCATTTCTCCTCTTTCCCAATTGCTTTAGTTTCTTAGGCTGCTCAAGTAAATATCATGAAATGGGCTAGCTTAAACCATGGGAATTTATTAGCTTACAGTTTTCGGGCTGAAAGAAAGTCCAAATCAATTCATCATCAAGGTGATGCTTTCTCCCCAAATTCTGAGGCATTCTGTGGCTGACTGCTAAAATCTTTGGCTCCTCTGACACATGGTGGTATCTCCTGGTCTCTACCATCTCTTCTAGGTTATGTTGATGCCTAGCCATTAGCTTCCTGTGGCTTTTTCTTTCTCTCTGAATTTAATTCTCATATAAAGGACTCAAGTAATAGCATGAAAAGCCATCCTGATTGAGATGGGACACACCTTAACTGAAGTAATCTCATCAAAAGGTCCTATTTACCATGGATTCACATCCACAAGAGTGAGTTAAATTTAAGAACATGTTTTTCTGGGGTACATGTAGCATCAAGCCAGCATACCAATGGACTGTATATGCTAAAGTTATAGCATTGCTTATGCTATTATACAAAATGATATGAGTTTTCTGAAACTGTTCTGTGTTCATCAAACTCCATTTCAATACAGTATGGGCATAAGTGGTATTGCATGCCCACATGTGTTTTCTAAAAAACTTCCCAGAAAACTCTCCAGGCTTTTACCTTCATCTTTGTGGGAAAAAGTAGGACAACTGCTATAGCAAAAAACTCCCAAATTGTTGACTTGATAGAGTAAAAGTTTAGTTCACAATTCTCACAAATATTCAAATGTGGATTCTATGTTGGGTAGATCATCTCCAAGCAGTAACTCAGGAACTCAGCTGCCCAGGTTCTTTATATCTAAGAACTGGGCTATTATACTGAGCCTTCAAATATATTGCTTCCAGTCTATGTTTACTATAACATATATGAAGGGAAGGTAAAATAAAAATAACTTGAAAAGTTGGGTAGGAACACTTATAAATACTTTGAAAATGCATCCTGGCTTCTGCACTGAGCCCCTCAATCTCCATTTTCATAAAACAGAAAACAAAGACAAAAGCAAGAAAACTTTAGAGAGATGATATTGACATATGAACAATCTCCTTGATCTTGCCTAAAACTCCAACCTAGTTGCCAATGAAACCTTTGTAAAAGCAAGTTAAAATTGAGCCACCAGAAGGGGAAGTTGAAATTCAGAGAGAAAAATGGGAGTGAGGGTGTTTGAACAGATGCTCTGCAGCTAATTGAGTCTTAAAATTGTCATTTTGGTAATTTCTCATTGAAATGCTCCATTTATTTTACCATATTTATCCACTTTATTTATTTTGCATAAAAAAGCATAACTGTTTAAAAGTTTTGGCAAAGCTCACTACTCTGAGCCTAACATGATCAGTAAAGTCATTGGAAGTGGAGATGAAAGCAAAATGAACCTGAGATTATGAAAACATGGGAAGAAAATGGAGGATTGGGTTAAGGAAGGATAGAGACAGTTGGGGTAACATCCAACTTGGGGACCACATAACTTTTCAGGATCATCATTAAGTGTAATGTCTATAGTCTATAATATTTAGGATGACACTACACACTTTGATAAGCCCACATCAATATTTCAGTGGCTTAACACAATAAAAGTTTAATTTTCTCTCATGCTAATCCAATATGAGTATTCCTGGGTCATGCTCCACTCAGTCATTCCCTTTGCTACTATAACAAATTGCGACACACTTACTGACTTAATATAACACAAATTTATTATCTTACAGTTCTAGAGGTCAGAAGTCTACTATTGGGCAGCAGGGCTACATTCCTACTAGAAGCTCTAGGAAAGAAGTTTCTTTGCCTTTTCCAACTTATAGAGGCTGTCTACACTTTTGGATTTGTGGCCTTGCTTACTCCATCTTCTGCTTCCAAGGACATATATCTTTCTCAGACTCTGATTCTCCTACCTCCTTGTTATAACAACCTCTGTGATTACATTGTGGCCACATGGCTTATGCAGAGTATTCTCTCCATCTCAAGATCCTTGACTTGATCACATTTTCAAAGCCCCTTTTGCCATGTAAAGCAATATATTCACAAGTTCTGAGAGTTAGAATGTGGGCATCTTTGGAGGGGGCCATTATTCTGCCTACTCTAGGGACAAAGGGTAATGGAGGCTTTTCCAACCTCAGTGGAAGGTTTCCAAGGAAGGCTAGGGTACCAACAAGTAGGTGACAAACAGAGGAAGAGACAATTGCACCTGCGAGGTTTTTATGCCACCTGACTGGCAAAATAATACAACATGTGCACTAAGTCGTTTCATTCTATTTTTCTCTGGGCATATGGAAGACTCCATTTTCATTTACAATGACACCATTGCAATTAGATTAAAGATATTTGACTAGGTTCTGGTTAAAATTCTATCAGTAAGAGTAATAAAAATCATTCCCATATCTGGCCTTGAAAAATATTCTGTAACATCCTTCTCATCCCTCCACCTCAATGACCATTAAGCCATGCTTTGAGATGGCAGCATCATATGATGGATGGAACTTGGCTCCTTAAGTCATCAAGATGGAGGAAAATCCTGCATCAAATATTGCATACAAGAGAAGTGAATTTTTGTTGTATTAAATTACTGAATATTTTGGAGGTCATTTTTTCCTGCAGCATTAATTTCCCACACAATTCACCGGCAATACCAAATTGCAAGGGAGGCTAGGAAAGGCAGTTAAACTGTTTCCCCAAGAAAAGCACATGGGTTGGTGATTAGCTTGCAGTCTGCCATAGAGTTACAGATCAATTTTTAACCCTCTCCCCTGTGGAAATTTCAAAGAAAAAAAAAAAGCCCATGGTTTCCATAGTGACTGGTAATAAATATTTGGGAAATAAATTGTCTTACACCAAATTATTCCTATGCATGTATTTCCCTGAACATTCTTAAAGTAGTTTTCTTCATTGCTCAAAATCATTCAGCGGCTAACCATGTTGTACAAAATGACATCTAAACATCCACTTAGCCTGATAGCCAATCAACTCATAATTTAAATTTAAATTTCCTATATACTTCTGTAGCAGCCATCCTCTAAGATGGCTCCCAATGATTCTTACCTCTTGATAGTCACGCTGTCACACATTAGACAGGACTGACATATCTAACCAATTCAATATTGTAGAATTAAGGAGTATGACTTCTGAGGCTAGGTTATAAAAGACATTGCAGCTTCCCCCTTCTTTTCTCTTCAGTTACTCAGTATGAGGGAAGTCTGTTGCCATGTCATAAAGACCCTCAAGCAGCTCATGTGGCAAGAAACTGAGGCCACCTGCCAAGTGCCCATGAGAAAATGATGCCTCACTACAACCACCATCTTAGAGTTGCCAGGTATGTGAATGAACCACGTTGGAATCAGATTCTCCAGCCCTTGTAAAGCCTTCCAATGACTGCAGTTCTTGACAGTCACCTCATGAGAAAGCCTGCATCAGAAGTTCCCAGTTAAGCCACCCTTGGATGTTTATCCCACAGAACCTATGGGAAATGATAGGTGTATAGTGTTTTAAATGACATTTCAGGATAATTTGTTATGCAGTAATGGATAACTAATATAGCCTCTCTAAGAATCACATGCCTCAGTCAAAATGAGCCTCCTCATTAAGTATCAAACTCTGGATGACACCCATTGCACTTTCTATGCACTTCTATTATGACAGTGACAGTTAAGGTAGGCGAATCTCTTTGATTTAATCACGTTTAGGAAAAGTTGAAAAGAGATTTAAGTCATATGAAAAGGAAGAGTAAGAAAGGAA